>VWZW01003151.1:130712-165193 GCA_013397115.1 Edolisoma coerulescens
AAAAGAACACCCCCCCCCCCCCCCCCCCCCCCCAAAAAAAAAAAAAAGGGACGAGGAGCGAGGGGAGAATTTGGGGTTTTGGGGTTTTTTTTCTTCTTCTTCTCCCCTCGCAAAGCGAAAAGATAAAATTACTGCGGCTAAAAATAAAGCGGGGCTTAAAGTTCCCCCTCCCTCCCGCATCTCCCACCCCTTCCAGCCCTCTCTCCCTGCTCCCTCCCTCCTTCCCTCCCTCCTTCCCTCCCTCTCCCGCTGCCCTCTCCGTGTTTGCGTTTGACAAAGAAATGATTTGAACTTCCCGGAGCCGCAGGGGAAAAAAAATCGGGATCCCGAGGCGCTGCCGGGCCCATATGGATGCGATTTTCCCGGCTCGCTCCCAGATGATCCAGCGGCACCGGGAGCTGCGGCGCTGAGCGGCTCCGCTGCCTCCTCTTCTTCCTCCCATGGGCTCCGCGGCGGAATTTTGGGAGCTGCCCGCCACTCCAGCCATGAGAAAACGAGGAAAAGCGCCGGGATTCCTCGTCATGTGCCTTTCGGGCTGAGAGCCGGGCGAGCCGAGAGAGCGATCCCGCGGGTCCCGCAGCGCTGGGGCGGCGGCGGAGGACGGCGGGGGGAAGGAACAGCTCAGGAAGGACAAGGAGAAATCCGCGCCGCTGGAATTCCGAGCTCGCCTCCTCCTGCTGCTTCCCGGCGCGAGGCTGGATGCTGGAAGCAGCCCCTTGGATATGGGATCATATCTGGTGTATCACAGCCTGGGATTGATCCTCTGCTGCTCCGTGCTCAGCTCCGTCTACGCGCTGGTGAGTCCCGCTTTTTTTCCCCCTTTTATTCCGTGCTTTTTCCCGGTTTTCCCCTGCCGCCAGGAGGGATAATGGAGTGGACGAAGGATTAAAAAGCTGTTTGGGTTTTTTTTGGGATCCGCTGGCGGGCTCCGGGGGGCTGCAGCCGCTGGAGTGAAAATGCCCGTGCTTCCCAAGAGTTGGGATCGCTGGGAAAGCTCCGGGCAGGAGCGCGTGAGGTTTGACAGGGATCCGGGACGGCGCTTGGGGAGAATTTAAGGATCTGCCAATGGAGAAAGGACAACTTTCCTTCTTTTTCCCTCTTTTTTCCCCCCTTTTTCCCCCTCCCTTTAAATTTTTTATTCTGCTTTTAATTTTTTAAATTTCTCTTTAATTCTTCTCTTTTTCTTCCCTCTTTTCCCCTATTCCTTTTCCTTTCATTTTCCCCTTTCTGTTTCTTCCTTTTCCTCTCCTTTCACTTTTCCTCTTCCCTTTCCCTCCCTCTTTCCCTTCTCTTTTCCCCTTTCCCTTCCCTTTTCCTTCCCTTCCTCTTCTCCTCCTTCCTTTTCCCTTCTTCCCTTCCCCTTCTCCCTCTTCCTTCCCCCTTTCCCTTTCCTTCTTCTCCGCTCCCTCCAAGACAATTCCATTCCCAGTTCCATTCTCAATTCCTCATCCCACAAATCCCCCCAGTCCCGGTGAAACGGAGCGTTTCCCTTTGGAATTAAATTCAGGAAGAGCAGGGGAGTTGTAGGAACCCTTTGCTCCTTGGCACTTCCCACCCCTTCCTGCACACACCAGGCTTTTCCAAGGCTGGAAAACCAGGATAAATCCATCCAAACTGCCTCGATCCTGGGAATGGTTTCAGACCTGCAGCTCCAAAGCCCTCAGGAAGCAGGGAAGGGACATTTCCTCGGGAATCAGGCTCTGGATATGCAGCCAGTGCTGGAATTCTGCTGTGACAGGAGCTCTCCCGGCTTTCCCCATCCCTGGAATCCTCACTCCTGCTCCCATTTCCCAGCGTTTTCCGGCCCAGGAAGGAGCAGCACCCCTATGGAAAGTGGGATCTGCTCTCCAGGAGGGATGGAGATGGGACTGGGATTGAGATTGGGATCATCCTGGCTCCAATCAGGTCCTTCCCGACCCTCCAGGATCCACCAGCTGGGGCCTTATCCCTGGATTTGGTAGGGGCAGTTTGGAATCTTGTGCAGGGCCGGTGGGGGGGGATTTTCCAACTTTTCCAGAGGAAAACATCTCCTCAATAAATGGGAAGGAAGAGCCCCTTGGAAAACAATCCCTGTCCAGACCCTCCCTGTGAAATGTGCGGAGAAACCTCCCAAAACCCAAGGAAAATAGGAAATCAGGAGAAGCTCTTGGAGATCTGTTAGGATTTCAGGGATGGATGAGGTTTTTCCCAGATTCCGGGGCTGGATCAGCATCTCCCGACTTTGGGGCCATATCCAGGTCCTGCAGCACCTGCTCCAGAATTCCCGCAATTCCTGCCGCTTTGAGGCTGGGAAAATCAGGATTGGGAACCAGCCAGGCTGGAGCTCAGGGAATTTCAGGATGCAGAAAAGCTGGACAAGGCTGCACCTTCCATTCCCATTCCCATTCCCATTCCCATTCCCATTCCCATTCCCATTCCCTCACTCCCCCTCCCAGTGCAGCCAGTATCAGTTGCCTCGAATTCCCAGTGGGATTTCTTTTGGATTCTCCATCCCTGTGCCGGCTCAGGGCGAGCTGGACCTGGGCGAAAATTGGGAACAGCTCTTCCACAATCCCGGAGGGCTGAGAAACCCATGGAATTTGCTGGGAAAGCACAGGAGTTTTCCAGCAGCCCCTCCTGGACCTGGATTTGCCGATCCCGTGGCTCCTTCCCAAGCTGGGTTTTTGCTGATTTCAGGTCCTGCTGCTCCAAACCCTGCTCGGTTTAGTTAGGCCAGGCTGAAATTCCCGTTTCAGGCGCTTCCCTTGCTTTTCCAAGCGCTCTTGACAGCAGCAGGAATTTCCAGAGAGTTCCCAAATCCCTCCTGACAATCCGGGAGCTGCAGGGATCCCGAGTGTCCCCCCTCAGGCGGGATAATGTCACCCCTTGTCACCCCCTGTCCGGGAACTGCCTTGAGCCTGGCTTTTCTTGGAGTTGTCGCTTCTTTTTCCGAGGATTTGGTTTTTAAAGGGACTTTTTGGGAAGCGGGAATGGGATTGAGGGTGTTGGGCAGGGAGAGGATTTGGAGGATTAATTATAAAATGCATAATTATTAATTATAAAATTTCTTCTTATTATTATTTATTAGAAAATATTCTATTATTAGTAATGATAAAATTTCTTCTTATTATTTATCATAAAATATTTTCTTATCATTAATGATAAAATTTGTTATTATCATTATCTATTAGAAAATATTTAATTATTACATATGATAAAATTGCTATTGTTATTTATTAGAAAAGAAATAATTATTATTAATGATAAAATCATTAAATATTAATTAGAAGATATTTAACAAATATTAGTGATAAAACTCATTATTGTTATTTATTAGAAAATAATTAATTATCATTAATGATAAAACCCGTTATTGTTATTGGTTAGGGGTCCACAAACATCTCCGACATTCACCCAGTGCCTCTGAGGGATTTGCTGCCGTAAATTGTCCCTTTCCCGGGAGCGACATGGAAAAATCCCTGGGAACGGCAGCGGGATGGGGATGCAGGGATTTGATCCAGGCTCTGGGCTGAGCTTAAGCGATCCCGAGCTTTTCCCGCTGGGCAGAGCAGAGCCGGGCTCAGCTCTGGGATTGGAGTCAGGAGGATCCCGCAGCCAGAGGCGGCTCCAGGGCACAATTCCTGGCTGAGCCAGGAGTCTTGGGAATGCGGGCCCTGATTCCTGGGATCTCCGCAGTGATGCTGAGATGGGGCAGAGCACGGAGTGTCCCGAACCCGGTGCTGTCATTCCCGATATTCCCGTTATTCCAGCAAGGATCGTGCCAAAGGCACTTTTGGAGGGAAAAGCGCTGGAGCAGGGATGGGAGATCAGTTCCCATCCCTGGGATATCCCGGGATTGGCAGGACGGGGATCGGGATCCGTCCTCTGCAGCAGCCAGGCTGGTTATCCCTGCATTCCAACTGGGAAAAATCTCTGGGAAGGAGAGAAAAGTGTGGAAAATCAGGGCCCCCTTCCCTGTGGCCCAAATCCATGCGGGATCAGCTTCCCCATCCTGGACTTTTAGGGATGTTTGAGGTGGTGGAAAGACCTGGGAAAGGCTCGGCTTTGCTCCAGCTATCCTGACAATCCAGGGAAATCTTCCCAGCATTTCCCTGGAATAGAAATTCCCTGGAACAGAAATTCCCTGGAACAGCCCAGCAACACCTGCCCGAACAATGGGTGGAATTTCAGAGGATCGAGCGCTCTGCGCCTGGAATCTGGCAGGGTGAGGGTGGAAATTCGGGATAAATCTGGTCTTTAGTCCCAGGATTAAGGAATTAAGTCCGGCCTAAGGCGGAGGGCTCTGCAAGGATGGGTTTGAGGAGAATTTGGGGCAGAAGGAGCTTTGAAAGTGGGATCTGACAGCAGCAGGGCCCGGGAGAAGGGAAAATGTGGGAATGCTGCTTTTATCTGGGAGGTGCCGGCACAGGAAAATCCTCCCCGGCTCATAAATGGTTGGATTTTGGGATCGGGAAGATCTTTCCAACTTAATCCCGGGATTCATGGAGCCAAAATCTCCAAGGTTTGCTCCTCCAACCCTTTTTGTTTTCCCTTTGTTTCCTCCTCCTGCTCAGCCTGGAAAATCCCAGCCCGGCTGTCACTGGAGGAGATAATCTGATTAATTAATCAATCAATTAATTAATTAATTATTAATAGTAATAGTGCAGCAGCCTCCTGCAGGGCTTGGGACTGGAATATCCCAATTTTGGGAAGCAGCTCCCAGGCAGAGCCGGCTGAGCCCAGGGAGCAGGGAAGCAGATCCATGTGGGAAGGGAATGGGTGGGAAAAGGGAGGGAAAAGGGACCATTCCCACTTTATGTTGGCTGGAATTCCAGCCCTGGCCCCGTTCAGGTCGTTTGGGTGATACTGAACTTCCCTCTGCTTTTGCGACACTCCCAAAAATTCCAATCCCAATCTTTGGGGGATCTGGAATCCTTTCTGGCACACAGGGACCTGGAGAAAACTCCCCAGGGAGCTGCATCCAGCCCTGGATCCCTGGAATGTCCAAGGGATCAGGCTTGGATGGGTCTTGGAGCAGCCTGGGATAGGGGAAGGTGTCGGGGTTGCAATGGGATGATCCTTAAGGTCCTTCCCAAGCCAAACCCCTCTGGAATTCTGAGCTGTTGGGGAAGGTTCGGATCAAGGAGGTGCTGGATGGGATTTTCCTCTCGGACAAGTTCCTTGTTGCTCGGATCGATCCCATGGATCTCCATGAATCGGGAAAAGGGAATGGTTTGAAGTTGGATGGAGGGAAGGAAGGATAATATTCATCCTTGGAATACAACCCAGAATAATAAAAATAAAAATAAAAATAATAAAGTAAAAATAAATAAAAGAAGATAAAAATAATAAATAAAAATTAAAAAATAAAATAAAAATTTAAAAATAAAAATAAAAATAATAAATATTCCTGTATGGAAATCCCACAAATCCCAAGTTCATCAAACCAAGGCAGGCCCCAAACATTGGGAAATATCCTTTCCCGGGCACACTCTTGGGAAGGAGCCCATTCCCGCTCCCGGATTTCTGCGGGATATTCCCGCTGTGACTGTACTCAGGATCAGCCGAAATCCTTGGATCCGAACCTCTCCAGAGGCAAAGGGAAAGCCAACGAACCCTGGATGAGGGGAGAGCCCGGCCTGGCAGCTCAGCCCACACCACCAAGAAAATTCCGGCAAATCCGTACTGGATTTGTGGGAGTTCCCGGCCTTGGGAAGAGGAAGAGCGGAAGCAGAGCAGAGCTCATGGAGGGGTCGGGGCAGCAGGAGATGAGGGCTGGGGGTGGCCCTGATCCCGCAGTTGTTGTTTGGTTTGTGCTCTCCCAGAAATAGCCCTGAGCGGTTTTTTGGGATCGGTGGGATTATCCCGGCTGGAGCGTGGCTGTGCCTGCAGGGATCCCCTGGGCAGGGACAGCTGGAGCCACCCCGTGTCCCTTTGGAAGGTGAGGTCGGGAGGGACATCCCAGAGCTCTTCTCGGGGTTCTCCTGCTGGAGGATTCCCATCCTTTGGAAAATGCAGCCCCTCCAGCTGATCCCGCTGGAATCAGGCTCCATTTGCAGAGGGATTTGGGACACAAAGGCCACTTTGGTCACCCTGAAATCCCAGATTTTGTGGCTGTGGGGTGAGGGGGAAACCTGTCCTGGGATCCAGGGATCCAGGGCTAGGAATGGCCAAGGCAGTTGGGTGAGGTTGGGAGCAACCTGGAATAGCGGGAGATGTCGCTGGCCATGGCAGGATGAGATTTAAGGTCCCTCCAACCCAAATATTCCTGGAATTCTAGAATTTTATGATTCTTTTCCATGGAGTCCATGGCAGAGCTTTGGCTCCAGCTAAACCCTGCAATCCCCGGATTTCCTTGTGCCCAAAAACCGGGAGCAGGGAATAGCAAAGCTCCACTGGGGATGCTTCCAACTGAAACCCTCCGAGCGGAGCTGAGCTGCTCCGTCCTCATCCCGCACTGGGATAAAGCCGGACTCTCTGAGCCCAGGGATGTCACCGGGATCCTTTGTAATCATGATCCCTCCAAACCCCCTCTGGATCAAAGGGAGAAGCCAGCAGGAATCCCCCATTCTTTGGGAAGGGCTTTTTCCCTGGAAAAGGGAACCCAAGCGGGGTTTGTCCTTCTGCTCAGCTCCCGCTGGAAGGGAAATCAGGAACATCTCCCATGAAAATTAAAAAAAAATAAATTAAGGAAAAGCTGCTCCTTAAGGACCTAAAGGAAGAACTCGACAGGCTAAGCCTGGCTTAAAGTTTAGACTTTATCAAATCCATAATCCTGGGCCTTTTTGGGAAGAAAATTCCCAAACTGGGAATGGCTCTGGCTTGTCATGAATCCCTTTATTCCCACCAAGGCCAGGCTGGCTCTCTCCAGGGATCAGAGGGGCTCCGTGTTTTAGGGTTTCCCTTTTCCCTCGGAGGGATTCAATCCCAGGAATTCAATTTTCAAGCCAGGAATATTCTGGACTGATGGGATCCTGCCACAAATCAGAGGGTTCAACCTTCTGCCAGAAAAACCTCATCCAAAGGAATCTCGACCTCTGGAAAAAGATTCCAGGATCCGTGTCTGGGGCAGGGAAGGGGTCAGGAATTGCTGGCTCAGCAGCCCGGGCTCCTTATCTGGTTTTCCAGCCCTGGCGCTGATCCGGGCTCCCGATGTTATCTCGGCTCCAGCCTCCCTCCCCTCTCTCCGAGAATTCCCGGGGATTTCTCTGGAGAGGGAGCCCCAGCTGGATCTGGAAAGGTGGGATTGGATCTTTGGGTGTCCTTAGGAAACCTCCTCTTCCCTTCCCTGAATTTTGCCTTGGGACTCAAAAGGGATTTGGGGTTTTTGGGGTTTTTTGGGTTTTTTTTAATTTCATTTTTTTCTGGGTTTTAACCAAAGACCCAAAACTCAGCTTGGGCCTTTCATGGATTTAGGGATGAGCACTTTGTGAGGAGCAGCAGATATTGGGAATTCCTGCCTAGAAGAGGACAAATGATCCATGAACAGCGATTTGTGGGATTTTGGGAATCTCTGCCACTTTTAGGGCCACTAAAGCCCTGTGGTTGAAGATTTCCCTGATTATTCCAGAGGGGATGGATGAGGTGGCCCTTAAATTAGATTATTCCAGATTATTCCGTAATTCCATGATTTAATCACTTCATTGCCAGGATTTATCCACGTGGCTGTGAGGACTCTGGGGGTTGCAGCATCCCAGGAGATCCCTGAGCCCATCCCCTGCAGTAAACCCAGGAAGGGGGCTGGGATCAGACCTGGAGTGGGATATTCCTTAGCTCCGAGGCAAATGGCTGGAATTGCTCTGGCTCTGCTCTGCCTGGAAAGGCCGGGATTGCTGGATCTGGGAATTCCCTCTGAGCCTGGTTTTGTTCCCATTCCCTTCACCATTCCTGTGCTCCATCTCCCATCGGGATCAGACCCTGCTCCATCCTTTCTGTTCCTGGCTTTGGCCCTTTTGTCACAATTCTGGGGACAAGGAACCAACGTTTTGGGAATGGATGCGGAGCTGAATCCTGCCTGATCCATGTGGGCACATGGAATTTCCCCGAAGGAAAAGCTGGCTCCAGCTCATCCTCAGCTTTGCTCCCACTCAGCCCATGTCACTTCACTTTCCATAAGCCCAAAACCTGGGAATGATCTGGAACACTCTTAATTTAGGGATGCAGTGGGGCCTGGGCCTCCAGGGAATGCTCAAGAGTAGGAAACCATGGAGTCATTAATTCATTAACTAATTGATTTTCTTAATTAAAGCACCTTAGGCAATGCCTGTCAAAGAGCCGAGGCCCTCATTGGTTCCCATAGAATCCCAGAATTCCAGGATGGATTGGCTTGGAAGGGACCTTAAAGCTCATCCCACTATTCAGGTGTCTTTTATTTTTCAGAGACACAAAGCAAATTCCCAAATTGGCTGAAAACTTGGGATTGATTTCCACGTTCTTTCCATCTATCCCACTTTTATTGCCTGAACCCCTGGCTCGCCTCGATGTCACCTTGATGTCCTTCTCTGTTCCTGCATCCCAATCCGTGTTTCCCCTCGGACACCGAGGAATCCGAGCTGAAGTGGCTTTGAGCAAGGACGAGACCTCCTTGTCCCAGGTTTATTCTGAGGCTCGGATCAATATCCATTACAAGGAGCTTTTATTTTGTGGGTTGCAATTCGACCCTGCTCGATAAAAATACAGGAAACGATCCCAAAAATAAAAGTGGGAGAGAGCTGATGGAGGTGAGACTTGCAGGGGTTTATATATGGATATAGGATGGCTTTTATACTGGAAAAGGTGAGGGATGGGTGGGATATCGGGAAGGAATTCCTGGCTGGGAGGGTGGGCGGGGACTGGGATGGAATTCCCAGAGAAGCTGTGGCTGCCCCTGGATCCCTGGAAGTGTCCAAGGCCAGGTTGGACATCGGGGCTTGGAGCAGCCTGGGTTAGTGGGAGGTGTCCCTGCCCCTGGCAGGGGTGGGAATGGGATGATCCCATAAAATTATTCCCATTTTAAGGTCCCTTTCAGCCCAAACCATTCCAGGATAACACAGACATGGCTGATTTCCCCTCGTGCTGATTTCCTGGGACTGTTTATCCAGGATGGCCCCTGCATTGGGATAAGGCAGGACAGGGCCAGGACCTGGCTGGGCCTCGGGGTGATTTTTCCTGGGCCATACAAACCTATGGAATTGGGTAAAAAACTGGGATGTGTTTGTGCGTCCAAGGGAGCACAAGGGCGTCCCTGTATGGCTCAGAATCATTCTGGAGCAATGGGAAGGGAGAGGATTCTCCCAATGGAGAGATTTGGGTCGGATGGGGAAGGAGAGGATTCTCCAAATGGGAGAGAGTTGGATGGGAAGAGATTCTGCAAATGGAGAGATCGGGGTTGGATGGGAAGGGAGAGGATTCTCCAAAGGGAGAGATCCAATTTTGATGGGAAAGGAGAGGATTCTCCACATGGAGAGATTTTGATGGGAAGGGATTCTCCAAATGGAGAGATCTGGGTCAGATGGAAAGGGAAAGGATTCTCCAGATGGAGAGCTCAGGGTCAGATGGAAAAGGAGAGGATTCTCCAAATGGGAGAGGGTTGGATGGGAAATGAGAGGATTCTCTAAAGGAAGAGATCCAATTTTTACGGGAAAGGAGAGGATTCTCCAGGTGGAGAGAGCTGGATGGGAAGGGATTCTGCAAATGGAGAGATCCAAGTTGGATGGGAAATGAGAGGATTCTCCCAATGGAGCGCTCTGGGTTGTTCAGGAAGAGAGACAATTCTCCCAGTGGAGAGATCCCAGTTTTCCAGCCACCTCTCCAACCCCTGGTGATTCCAGCAGCTCCATTGGTGCCTCCCTGCCCCAGCAATGAAAACCTTGGAATGGTTTCAGCAGAGCAGTTTGGGGGATCAGCCAGGCAGGAATGTCCCTCCTGCTCCCGGCCCTGGCACCAGTGGGAAGGAGGATGGACATACTGGAAGCATGGATTTTCCAAACCCCGGGACAGGGCTGGATCCCGGTGTGGATTTGGGGCTGTTTATAGGGGCTGCCAAACCATCTCTGAGCTTTGGGAGAATTTAAGCTCAGGATTAAGAGCAGATTGTTCAGGAAATTATTTTTTTCCTTCTCTGCTCCCCAAATTTTTCCCGATTTTGCCTCAGCATCATTGGCAAAGTGCCTGTGATCAATAAATTGAATTTTAGGCACTTTTCCCATGGATTTTGCAGGTTTGGAAGCAGGAAAGCAGAGCGCTGTGCTGTGTATTCCCAAATTTCCGTGCCACCAGCCGGAGCTGACTCAGGCTGCTGGAAAAGGGGAGGGGACGGAGCCCAGGTGGTGGAAAAGCAGCAGAATTCCCTTGTTTGGGATCCAGGGGAGGAGCTGGGGCTGTGCCAGGGAATGGGATCACGGGGAGAATCTCCATGTGGGATAATGCAGGCGCTGCCGGCTCCCCTGACTCAGCACCGCGATGCTGATAAGGGCTCTGATAAGGGCTCTGATAAGGACAACAGAGCCCCAGGGTGACCCGGCTGTCACCCCCTGGATGGCTGAGGAGAGGCCGGAGCAGGGACATTCCCATGTCCTTCCACTTCCCAGTTTTCCTATTCCTGCTCCCCTGGAGGTGAATCCCCCATCTCTCCCATCTCTCCTATAATTCCAGCAGATATTGGGAATTCCTGCCTAGAAGAGGATAAGTGATCAATGAACCACGGTTTGTGGGATTTTGGGAATCTCTGCCACTTTTAGGGCCACTAAAGCCCTGTGGTTGAAGATTTCCCTGATTATTCCAGAGGGGATGGATAAGGTGGCCTTGAAATGTCCCTTCCAACCCAGATTATTCCGTAATTCCATGATTTAATCACTTCATTGCCAGGATTTATCCACGTGGCTGTGAGGACTCTGGGGGTTGCAGCATCCCAGGAGATCCCTGAGCCCATCCCCTGCAGTAAACCCGGGAATGGGGCTGGGATCAGACCTGGAGTGGGATATTCCTTAGCTCTGAGGCAAATGGCTGGAATTGCTCTGGCTCTGCTCTGCCTGGAAAGGCCAGGATTGCTGGATCTGGGAATTCCTTTTGAGCCTGGTTTTGTCTGGGCCAAATCTGCAGGAGAGCCCTTTGTCCCTGGAGGAACATCCACGGGGAGGATCCCAAGGATTGGCCACCACCCCCTGGATCCCTGGAGTGCAGGAATGTCGCTATTCCCACAGGAATGTGCACGGATACCCCACTGCAGCGTGCTCCAGGATTGGATTTATTTGGATGCTGGATTTGGCTTCTCCCAATGGGTCACAGCTGGGTTTTTTTCACTCCACAGATTTTCCTTCTCCTTCCCATCATTCTCCTGTGGAAAAGCCAATCCAGCTTTTCTCCTCTCCTGCCTTATCCCGGGGCTTCCCTCAGCTCCAGGGGAGCAGCTGCCCCTCTGGCATCTCCACTTCATTCCCAGCAAAAGGAGGAAAGGAGAGAATTCTGGAGCTGCCTGGATGGAGGAGGAGATGAGGGAATGCTGGAATTGACCGGCTGGAGTGAGGAGATGAGGGAATGCCGGAGCTGAGTGTTGGATTCAGGAGATGAGGGGGATCCTGGAACTGATTGTCTGGAGCTGGGATCTGAGGGAGATCCTGGAGCTGGGATCTGAGGGAGATCCAGGATGTGCCTGCTGGAGCAGGATCACGTGGAATGTTCCCTGCGGGGTCCTGTGCCCCACACAGAGCCGCCCTTGCTGTCCGAGCATCCTAATCCCATCCCATCCTAATCCCATCCCATCCTGATCCCATCCCATCCTGATCCCATCCCATCCCATGCTCCGCTCCTGGCCACCACCAGCAGCTCCCGTCTGTTTTTTTTGGGAACAAACCCGCCCTTCCCAAGAAAAGGGAGAGCGAGGGGTCTGCAGGGAGGGAGGAGAGGGGAGGCGGCGCTATCCCGGCTCTGCCATAGGGTGTGAATCGGGACATTAACAGCATTCCAGGGATCGGGATGGGGTTGGATACCTGTGGTTTGAGGGATGGCTGGAGCCAGAACACCACATGCTGCTCCTGGATCAGGAACTGCGGCCTTCCAGGGGGAATCCAGCCGGGAAGGGATGGGAAAGGGAAGAGAAAAGGGAAAAAAGAACAAAAATAATCAGAGGGAGAAAGGAAAAGGAAAAGGGGAAAGAAAGGAAAAAGGAAAGGAAAAAGGAAAGGAAAAAGGAAAGGAAAAAGGAAAGGAAAAAGGAAAGGAAAAGAGCCCTTTCCATGGATTTCCTGGCTCTGCTCCAGGATTCCGGGAGGAGAGGGCTCCCTGGTTTTAACTTGCCTGCTGAGCCTTTTCCATGATTTCTTTTCCTTTTTTGTCCCCTTTTTTCTGGCACTCCGGAATTCCTCTCCAGCTTCTCCCTGCTGTCAGGGCAGGGAAATTTCAGTTGGGAATTTTGTGTCCCTCCATAAATGACTCCAAGGAAAACCAATCCTAAAACACGGCAGGGAAAGGAATGAGAACCCACAACCCCGACGTTCCCCATGCGCCTAAAGGAGAAAAGGAGGAAGAAAATCCCATTATCTCCTTCCTGTGCATCCCTCAGCAATTCCCCCTCTGGAAGCAGTCCACAAAGGAGATGTCCAAAGATTTTGGGGGGGAGTTCCTGGAGTTAAAAGTTTTTTTGGTGTTTTTTTTCCCACCTTATCCAGTTGGTCACTGTGGGGTAGAGGGAAGCACCAGGAGAAATGAAAAAGATCCCAAAATCCATATTTTAATTCCTGTGGGGATTTGTGTGTAGAGGAATTGGGATTCTCCTGGAAAAGCCTCAGGAACAAGCTGGATTTGTTCGGTGTTTCAGGCATGGTTTGGGTTTTGTTGCGTTTGGGGTGTTCCCAGTGGGAGGGATTTGGATATTTGGAGTTTTCCTGGTTGGATTTGGGAAATGAACCTTTGGCAAGGGAAAGAGGTGCAGTTTGGGCTGGAATTAAATTTGAAAAGATTCTGAAAATGGGTCCTGGATGGGACTAAAAGGGAACATTCCCTGTCAGAACTCCAGGAGAAAGGGACTGGAGAATCCTGGAATGGTTTGGGTTGGAAGGACCTTGAAGCTCATCCCATTCCCAAGGGCAGGGACACCTCCCACTATCCCAGAGTGTTCCAAGCCCCACTGTCCAACCTGGCCTTGGGCACTTGCAGGGATCCAGGGGCAGCCACAGCTTCTCTGGGAATTCCATCCCAGTCCCTTCCCACCCTCCCAGGCAGGAATTCCTTCCCAAATCCCATATATTCCCTGTTGTCTCCCAGAGCTCTTTAGGGAATGCAGAGACCTCCCTGGACTAAACGAGCTCAGATATTCCAAGGAGCTGTGTGAGCATCTCCCAGCAGGATAATTGGGATAATTAGGACAATTAGGATAATTAGGACAATTAGGATAATTAGGAAACTGCCTTCTCCTCCAGGTGCTCCTGGTTCCTCCTGGCTGGAATTTTTTCCAGGCAGAGACTCCCTCGTGCCCTGCTCCAGGTTCATCCCCCAGGAAGGAGATTCCTTGGGATGCCAAGGTATCTCCTGGGCTCTGTGGTGGGAATTAGTCCATGGATCTCCTGGGGAGAGATCCAGCTCTTTCCATGGAGCCACTGAAGGCTCCATTCATCCCTTGGCCTTCCTGGAGTCATCCAGAGGCACCAAGGATGTCCAAGGAACTTTTCCAGGGAAGGCAGAGCTGGCTCGGGATCAGCAGGAAGCGTCAAGTAGCACTCAGCACCTCGGTCCTAACAGCCTCCGGAAAAGCGGGACTCGGGATTTTCCCGCCTGTGGTTGGGGAGCAGGAGAGCCCCTGGACAGGGAGCAGCCCCCTCATGGGCAGGGTCTGTCTCTCTCTGTTGACTGAGCTGGGACCGCTCCGGATTCGGTGGAATTCACTCCAAGATTTCCGACGGTTCCAATTCCCGCTCCAAACGTGCAGTAATTCCATTTTTATTCCAATAAAAAAATCCCTCCGAGACTGCAGCAAGGCTGAGAACTTTATCCTTCCTTTCTCTCCCGAATATCTGGCTCCAGATTTAACGGGGTCTTTTCCAACCTTGATGATTCCATGGGGTCAAATGTCCAAAGTGCTTTTGGTAGGAAAAAACCTGTCCGGAATCCAGGGATTTATCTGGTTGTAAATGAAATTTAAAAACCAGAAGGAAAACACCCACTTGAGCAGGGATTTCTGGGAAAATCCTGGCACATCCCTGCCATCTCTTGGCATTTTCATGGAATGCTGGAGAGTGGTTGGCACAATCCCAGCGTGAACTTCAGGAATGTCCTCGGAAACACTGGGAAGCACCAATAAAACCTGGCTCAGGCTGTGCCTCCCTGGGTTTGGCTCCACTGGATGCAGAGAGATTTGGGAAAGATGGATAAAAATTCCCAAATCCATCATGAATAGACACCGGTTATGGGACAAGGTCCACATGTCCCCAAAAAAATGATGGATAAAGGTTGGAATCCACCATCCATTCGACCATCCCAATATTCCCTTCAGAGCACCAGGATCTGAAACCTCCAACCTTTAGTTCCAAATCCCGGTGATTTCTCCGGTTCTGGAGGGAAATTGGAGGATCGGTTGTGGATCATGGCATGGGAACATCAGGAGCTGAGAATATTCCATTCCATCCATCCCACAGGATGAGAATATTCCATCTCCCTTTATCCAACTTTTATGAATTATTGAGGTTTTCCTTTGGCGTTTCAGAGCTCTCATCCCATGGAATTTTGTGCTTCCTGCTGCTCATTCCTGCTTTTCCTTGAGGTCCATGGAAACACCTTGGCCTGGATGTACCTCTGGATACCTCCACCCCTGCTCGTTATTCCAGGCCCAGGGGTGACTTTGAGCAGCTCCTTCCCCTTTTTTTTGGGGCTCTTCCTTCCTTTCTCAAACTTCCTTCTTCCGGCTTGGCTTTGGAAGCATCCAGGCTCTCCCAGAGATCTGAGAGAATTCTCCCCAAAACAATTTCCCAGCTGATTCCTAGGCCCTGAGCCAGGAGTTCTTCCCAGGACAGAGGGGTTTTGTGTGGATTTGTGGGAATTGAGTGGCTCAGGGCAGGACAGGAATGATTTCCAGTTGGGAAGGATCCTCAGTGGATCCAGAGGTGTGGAATTCAGGGACACTCTGAAATCCAGGTGTCAAATCCTCCTCACTTCCCACAGTTCCCTATAATTGGCTGGAACCAGGTGGGGGTTGGTCCCTTCTCCCAAGAAATCAGCGCTGGAAGAAAGGAAAAGCCTCAGAATGTGCCAGGGGAGGTTCAGGTTGGATATTGGGAATATTCCTCATGGAAAGGCTTATCCAGCCCCAGCGCAGGGTGGAGCCCCAATTCCCAGGGGGATTGAACATCCACGTGGATGTGCCACTTGGGAATGCCAGTCCTGGTCCAAGGGCTTTGACAGCAGCAGAGCCACAGTGGGAATCTGAGGGAAAAACAAGGATAAGGCTGGAATTCCCTCAGGAGAACTCCATGTCCCTGGGCTGGATGGAGCTGGGCCAGGGAAGCTTTCTGCTCCCGCATTGTCTGCGCTGCAAATGGGCCGGGATGGGAGGGAGGGGGAAAAGGAATCCCAGTTAATGGATTTGAGGGATCATTAGGACAGGAACTGGGCCCGGCAGCGCCATGGCTTCCGCAGCCGCTCGAAAATTCCCTTTCCCGCTGCACCGGAGTGCTCCTGGGTATTGATCCAGGCTGAGCAGGAAAAGCTGGGTTTGGGTTTGTTTTGTCCCATATTGTCTCCTGCTTCTCCTTATTTCCCATGGAAAAGCTGTGAACCTAGGGAATATTCACGAGGGGCAGCCCCTGATTCCCTTTGGATCAAATTTCCCTAAAATCCCCATTTTCCCTCTCCTGCTGCACTGCCGTATTCCTGGATGTTGTTTCAGGATAAGCTGGGTTTGGGCTGGGTTTGTTTTATCCCAAATTTTCTCTCGGTTCCCTGTATTTCCCATGGAAAATCTGTGAGCCTGGGGAATGTTTAGGGGGAGCATTCCCTGGCTCCCTTTGGATCAAACATCCCTCCCTCAGGCCATGTTTTAACATCCAAACGCACATTCCGCCCCTGGATTTTTTTCCCATAAATCGCTTTGGGACCAGAGGTGGGGAAGAACTGCTGGAGAAACCCCTCCGGAAGTTCCCTTTAAACCTTCCTGAGAACACGGAGACTGGAAAATCCCAGATCCTTTGGTTTTCCCACCTGGATTCCAAGACGAGACCGTGATCCCTCCCTTCCATCTGGTGCATCGGGGAAATCTTTCCCATTGGTGCGGACTTAGAGAATCCTGGGATTTGCTGGCTGCCATGGAATCCTTGAGGCCAAGGCTGTGTCCTGAGGTGGCCCTGGAGCAGTGGGATCTCATGATCCATGATCTGGGAGAAGGGAGAGCAGGAGACAGGAGAGGGGAGACAGGGAGACGTCTGGGCTGGAGGAGAGCAAGGGGCCACGTGATCCCAATTCCCAACACATGAAAGGGAAAGGGAAAAACCCTTCCTCAATCCCTCAGGGATTGGCTGGGATGACCTCAAATTGCCGGGAAAGAAATGGGGTGAGAAGTCAGAAGATTCCTGGGAGGATGGCGGGGCTGGAATGTTGGGAAGGGAGGGATTGGTTATCCCAGGGGGGGCTCAGCTCCAGAACCTCATCAAAGGAATTAAAGCAGAGCTGGTTCTGGGATTAATTAGGAAAACAGGATCCGTGCTTCCAACAGCTCAGCAGTGCCAGGATTATCCCAAAAACCCCCCGGCCCAGTTCTACCTTCCTGTCTGAAGGAAACTTCCCAAAAAAAGGAGGATGAAGGATTTTCCTGGAGAAAAGGAGGCTCAGAAAGGACCCTCTGGATCTCCACAACTCCTGACAGGAGCGGGCAGCTGGGGGGAATCGGGATCTGCTCCCAGGGAACAGGGACTCAGGTGGGATATTGGGAATATTCCTCCCTGGAACTGGTTGTCCAGTGCTGACCCAGCTTCCCAGGGCAGTGCTGGAGCTCCCACTCCTGGCGGGATTTAAATCCATGTGGATGTGGCACTTGGGGACAGGGATGGCCTCAGCAGAGCAGGATCTCAAAGGGCTTTTCCCACCTAAATAATTCTGGGATTCTAAGGAAAACTGACCAGGATCTCCCAAACAATTCCCTGTGCTCTGAGGAAGGGGAGCAGGGCACAGCCTGTCCCGGATAAACCCTGGGATGTTTTCCAGAGGCTGGGGATGACTGGGGGTGGGATGAGCTGATGGCTCCATCCCACAAGGACACCCCCCCTAGGACAGGGAAGCTCTGGATAAAGGATCTCCTGGAACGAGGCATTTTGTGGGATTCTCTGAGCGTTCCTGGCTGGAAGGAGATCCCGAGGCTGTCAACAAATCCTCCCTTTCCCAGGAGGAACAAAAGCTCTTCCCCCCAGCCAGGCTGCTTTTCCTTTGTTGTGTAACTCCCAGAGTTTTAACCATGGAATTGCCCTCTCTGGAGCTGCAAATTCCCAGCCCGGAGCTGCCAGGCACCTCCAGCATTCCACAAGGATCCGGAGGACACCCCTCGGTGACCCGAGCAGGGTGCGATCCCTGGAGCACATTCCCGATATTCCCAGCCCTACGTGTGAGGCTTGGCTCATCCCAGATGGTTTTCCATGGGAATGACCAAGCTCCAGCTGCTTTGCATCACCGGAGCCCTGCAAAGTGCTTAATGCAGGCCAGGCAAAGCTTTCCCTGGAATATTCCTGGGGTTTTCCATATTTCCCTGGAATATTCCCGGTGTTTTCCATATTTCTGGGATTTTATGGATGTTTAGATGTGTTTTGCCTCCTGGGATTCCAGGTAGGAACAGCCAGGCTCTGTTCCCAGGGAATAGGATAATAGGGAACATCCTCAAGTTGTGCCAGGGCAGGTGGAGATTGGATAATAGGGAAAAGCTTTTCCCAAAAGGAATGTCCAGGCCTGGCACAGGCTGTCCATGGAAGCGGTGGAATCCTGATCCCGGCAGGGTTTAGAAGTGTGGATGTGGGATTTGGGGTGGTGGCCTTGGCAGGGCGGGACTCCGTGATCCTACGG
The DNA here is from genome assembly GCA_013397115.1 of Edolisoma coerulescens. Lineage (NCBI taxonomy): Eukaryota > Metazoa > Chordata > Aves > Passeriformes > Campephagidae > Edolisoma > Edolisoma coerulescens. The sequence goes on from VWZW01003151.1 coordinate 148,701, forward strand.
GATCATCCGACAGAAATGATCCTGGGATTCCGTAATGTCCCAGAGAGCGCGGGAATGTGGGAAGTGGGAGCATGGACAGAGCTGGGACCTGGCTCAGCCTCTGGTTGTGCTCATTTTCCATGAGGAAATCTGGGAATTCCATGAGGAAATCTGTGTCCTCTGAGTCTGGACTTCATTTTCAGGTGGTTGATCCATATTTTCCAGACATCCATGGGGATGTGCAGACTTGGTTCCATGATGTCCCAGCAGACCATGGGAATGTGGGAATTGGGAGCATGGACACAGCAGGGACCTGGCTCAGCCTCTGGTTGTGCTCATTTTCCATGAGGAAATCTGGGAATTCCATGAGGAAATCTGTGTCCTCAGACTCTGGAGCTGATTTCCACATGGTTGATCCATGTTTTCCACATCCCCATGGATCTGCCGGCCCTCTGAAGGTGCCGCAATTCCAGAGCCCCCAAAGCCGAGATTTCCCGATAACTCTGGGCCATTCCCACCAGAATAATTCCAGAATCTCCTGGACAGGAATCTCCAGAGGGAGAAGCAGCCCCTCCCAAACTGGTGCCAGTTCCACTCCCTTGGTCACCGGCATTTTTTGGGAATATCCGCAGTCATGGATTGGGATAATCCTGTGCTCCGTCTCTCTGAAATAAATCCATGGAAGTGCATCCAAGGGATTTTTTCAACCCAATCAATGCTCTCACTCCTCTTTCCCTCTTTTTAATGGATATTATTTCTCCTTCCCGCCGTTCCATCCTGGAAATTATCGGGATGCTGCTTTTCCCAGAGCTCCCAGGAGCCGGAGCCAATCCATTTTTAATTCCATTTCCTTCCCTTCTCCAGCTGATTTCTCCCTTAGGGCAAAGCACCTCAAAGAGGCAAAAGGCTGGGAAGGGGCGGATTGGAATTCTAATTCCTGGAATGGTGGGAATAATAAATATTCCATGAATTTCCAGCTTTTAAACCTTCCTGAATGGTGCTGTCTTTATTCCCAATAATTTCTCTCCGAGGGCAGCTCCCACAAAATCCAGATCCGGAATAGGATGGAGAAAACCCTGCCCAGGTCCTCCCTGGGTTCATGGAATCCTTAAGGTTGGAAAATCCTCTTGGATCCAATCATTATCCCAGCATTCCAGGCCCATCACCAATCCACATCCACAGGCACCGCATCCATGTTTTTATTGAACACTTCCAGGGACAGGAATTCCATCATTTCCCTGGGCAGCTTTTCCAATGCTTTCGCTCTTTCAGGGAAGAAAGAAATCCCGCACTTTTCAGAGCAGCAGCCCCCAAAACACGGGGAAAACGCCACAATTCCCGGCCCCGCTCCGTGAAATATTCCAAATGTTCCTGCTCCGCATCTCCAGAGAGGGAAAACTCCTCTCCGTAGGTGGCTGAGAGCTTTGGAAACAAATCCCAGGTCAACGATAATGGAAAACTTCCTTTCCAAATCCGAAGCAAAGTTCAGGGAGTTCCTGCCCAAGGCTTCATTTTCCCATAGAATTTGGGACCTGAGTGGGATTTTTTGGATGTTCCCATAAACTTCTGGCATCCACGGGGTTTTACATCCGGAAGTTTTCCAGCTTTCCCAGAATTCCCTCAGAGCTGGAATCATCAAGGCAGGCTGGTGGGATGAGAGGGAGGAAGGTGATTCCTGGATTTGCCAGGGGGAGCTTGGGCATCCCTCGCTTTTCCCAAGGGAATTGTTGTGCTTGGAATTCCATGTGGGATCCGGGAACATCCTGGCTGATCAGGGATAATCCTTCAGAGCTGTGCCCAAACTCCGTTTGAATTCCCAGACTCAACATCCCAAATTTTTTCCCCTTGGAATGAAGAACTGAGCTGAGTTAAAAACCTGGGATACCTCGGGATAAGTCGGGAGCAGGGAGAGGGAATCCACAAACCTTCCTTTGTCTCTGCCAAGCTTTGGGATAAAGGGAAACATCGCAGCCATGGTGTGAGGCTGGACATGCCAAAATTCCCACAGCAGGAGGGGGAATATGTGGGAATTTTCCATGGGAAGAGCGCTCAGGGGTCCTGCGGAGGAGCCAGACTCTCCCTGCAGCTGATCCTCGATCCAGCCTTTTCCATGGAGGCTGGAGGGATGGGATATTTCCCTGGGGCTCTGGAGCTCATTCTGGCACCCGATCCCATTCTGGTTTCCTGGATTTCTGGGATTAAACAGAGCGATCCCACACCGGAGTGTCCCAGCTGGACATGGAGTTCCGTGTTTCCCACAGGATTCTCCCGGGTCTCGGAGGCTCCCAGTGACCTGGATTTAGAGAGGGAAAAGGCAGGAAAAGGGACCGGCCCAGGGCTGTCCCCAAAGCGGTGTCCCAGCCCTTCCGGGCATTCCCAGGAACGCAAATCCCTGCTCCTGGAATTCTCCTGGAAAGGTTCAGCTTTCCCTGGAGCTCGGGAAGGGGGGAGGAGGCAGCTCCTGGGAACATCCAGAGGGGGATCCCCGATCCAGAGCTCGGGAAGTAGAGCCTGGCAGGGAAGCGGCTGCGGCTCCACGGCCTCGGGATCCCGCCAGGACAAACAGCGGCGCTCGGGGTTCCTGGGAATTCCACACGGGAATGCGCTCCTGCCTCGCCGGGAGGGAGCGAGGGAGGGAGGGAAGCACCGCCCGCTCCCTGCGCCGCTCCCAAATCCCGGTGCTCCCATCCCAAATAATCCCCGGTTCTCGCATCCCAAATCCCGGTGCTCACATCCCAAATATTCTGTGCTCACATCCCAAATTCCTGATGGTCACGCGGCACTTGCTCCCGGAATTTGGGCCAGGATGGGAGTATGCGAATTCCCAGGGAATTGCCGGTGAAACAGAACCAGAACTGGAATTTTTCCAGGCATCTGCTCTGGAGAAACAGGGAAAAGGGAAAAGAGAAGGAAGGAAAAGGGCAGGAATGTTTTCCAAAGCCTTTCGGTTGTGTCCCCTCTGGAGCAGTTGCGCAGCGTCATTCCCAATCCCAGATTATTCCGGGAAACTCCTCTCTCATCCCTGCACTTTATCCCCGGTGCGCTCTGAGTGTCCTGTGGATCCTGGGACGGAAGTTTTCCATGGGAATGGATTCCTCGGAATTCTTTGGAGACAGCTCCTCCCTGCTTCCCCATTCCCCATTCCCAGCCCGGGAAAATCCAGCCTGGAGCCAGAGCCGGGTCTCTCCCGGTTTTTGCACTATTTGGGATTGGCCGTAGATGGCAGCAAATGTCTCAGAGCTTCCCGCTGAGTTGGCTGCAGCCGGTACAATTCCCGCATCCGGGAAAATTTCCGCATCCCTCTGCTGTGCGGGAGTCGTCCCTTCTCCAAAGGGAGAGGGAGCTGCTCCCATCCCGGGAGCAGCAGGATCCCATGGAGATCCAGGGGTTGTGTTTCCTTCCCAAAACACCAACGCAATTGATGGCTTGGAATTAAAGCCCAAATCCCAGTTTACTCCAGAATATTGTGTTCCCAACCAGGAAATCCTGCCTGGTTCCTCAGGGCGTTGGATCACACTCCTCCAGCTCCTGTGGGTGTGCTGCCCACCATGATCCAAAATTCCCCCCACATTCCCAGAACCCCAGAATCGCTTTTCTGCCATTCCCAATTACCCAGAAACTCTTCCCAAGAGCCTCAGGATTTCTCCTAGCACTGGGAGCTGCTCCTTAGCCTCGGGAATTCCCCCCAGATGGGCTGAGGCAGTCAGGAACCTCCAAGAGAAGCCCAAATCTGTCAGCATGGATTGAATCCCATCACGTTTGGTGATTTGGGATGTGAGCACCGGGTTTTTGGGATGTGAGCATCGAATATTTGGGATGTGAGCAGGAGGGATTTGAGATGTGAGCAGTAAATGTTTGGGATATGAACACCAGGGATTTGGGATGTGAGCACTGAATATTTGGGATGTGAACATTGGGAATTTGGGATGTGAGCACCAGGGATTTGGGATGTGAGCACTGAATATTTGGGATATGAACACCAGGGATTTAGGATATGAACACCAGGGATTTGGGATATGAACACCGGGGATTTGGAATGTGAGCACCGGGGATTTGGGATATGAGCACTGGGGATTTGGGATGTGAGCACCTGGGATTTGGATCCATGCCTGGAGGGAACGCTGCCATCTGTTTTCCTAGAGGGAATGCTGCCATCAGTTTTCCATCTCAATTCCCACTGGAAAGGACCAGTTTGTGCCTAGGGGTGGCCGGAGGGGTGGAGGGACTTCCCTCAGGTCTGCTGTGAACCCACCAAGATCCTGAGCCCGCTCCTGTATCCCGGGAAAGCTGAGCTCCCTCCTCTCCCGCCTTTTCCTTTCATCCCTGCTCCACCTGCTCCCCTAAGCCGGGCCTAGAGGAAAGCTCAGGACTAAGGGCCTCCGGCTGCTGCCTGGGGCTGTTGAGGGAAGGGGTTTCCTGTTCCAGGTCTCTGTTTCGGGGTGCCCGACTCCAGGTGCCAGAGGCCGCGTTTCCCCTTCCCTTTTCCAAGCCCTCTTTCCGTACTCGTTACTTCCAGTCAGGATTCGTCACCCGCTGGGAAGGGCTGCTTTGGGAGTCAGGAGGCCGTGACTGCAGGGCCCAGTGGTGGTGACAAGGGGACATCAGCGCTCCTGCTGGGAATTCTCCCATGGAAAACTCAGCTGAACTCAGCTGGGCTCTTCCAGCTCTGTTCCCGGCTCCAAAGGGGCCAAATCCCACATTTTAGGAGATGTGGAAGAAACTCCATCCTAAAAATGTGTGGTGTAACATCCCTCCCTCCCTCTCCTCCATCCATGTTTATTTTCCAACCTCTGGCTTCGGAATAAAAACCGGAATCCCAAGGAGTCTTTAATCAGTCCAAAATTGGCATTTTAAAATTCAATTCCCTAAAGAAATTGGATTTATTAATTTTGGTGAATTGGATTTGGGAAGGAATTCCCAGCTAGGAGGGTGGGGACGGGCTGGGCTGGAATTCCCAGGGAAGCTGTGGCTGCCCCTGGATCCCTGTGCACACCTGGGGTTGGAGATGGATCATCCTCAAGGACCCTCTCCAAGCCCTGATTCCGTGATCTTCCCTTCCAACTCTAACTTTCAAAAAGCTTGGAATATTTTGGAAAACTTGGAATCAATCTGACTTTAAAGCTGGTCAGAGTCTGGAAAATCTCCAGGAGTGAGGGGAGAGAAATGGAACCGTTGGGGACCTTGAGAGCTCAAAGTTCAAACCTGCCCTGGGTTTTATCACTCAGGGAGGCACCCGGAGCCCAGCTTGGAGATAAACTGGAATTCCCTGCATCCATTGTTTGCTCACGGATCTGTTGGCACAGGCTATTCCAAGATACAAAACCTCCAGACGGAATTCCCGCCGTTATTCCAGTGCAAAGCCCATTTTTCACAGATGAAGTCCCCGTCTCTTTTTCAGAAGGCATCCAATCTGGTTTTTTTTTCCGGCTGGAGAGGAGTCTGCGCTAAATTTAAGGCCCAGACAGGAGTAAATCCATCATCCCAAAGTCATGGGCCTGGGTGTGCCCCGAAATTCCCGGTGCTGCTCCGAGCGCTCCTAACTGGGGCACCGGTAACGTGATATCCGCACGTGCGGGGAGCCGGATCCGTCGGGATATTCCTGGATACAAACACCGGATTGTGGCTGTTGGATTCTCGAGCGGGCTCTCGGTAAAGGATCCTTCCCCAGCTGACGTCAGCGGGGCGGCTCGATTTCCACCGGCCCAAATTCCAGGTCTTTTTGCCATGTCTCGGAGGGGCTGAGGATGCTGGGACAATTTGTGTCATTCCCGCTGTGGTAGGGCTTGGAAAATAGCACCAAGGGCTGGGAAAAAAATGCAGCCCTGCTTTTCCCAGCTCCAGGATCGGGAGCACAAAGGGAAGAGATGCCGATGGATGTTGGGGTTTTATGAACCCCGGACTTGTTGGGTTTGGATAACTCGGAATCAGACCTGGGAATGTGAGGCTTAAATGTCCTTTTTCCCTTGGGTTTTAAGCTGAAGGAGAGTGGATTTAGACTGGATTTGGGGAAGGAGTTCATGGCTGGGAGGGTGAGGAGAGGCTGGGATGGAATTCCCAGAGAAGCTGTGGCTGCCCCTGGATCCCTGGAAGTGTCCCAGGCCAGGCTTGGAGCACCGTGGGATGGTGGGAGGTGTCCTTGTCCATGGCAGGGATGGAATTGGATGATCCTTAAGGTCCTTTCCATCCCAAACTATTCCATGATTCCCTGCTGTGTGACAGCCAGGCCAGCTTCAGACGGGCCTGAGGGGACTAAATTGGGGTCAGCTTCTTCTGGGAATGACCAATGGATTGAGGGACACCTCCAGATCTCTGGTGGGAAGGGGCTGGAAGCATTCTCTTCCCAGGGATGGAATAAACCTGGGGAATGAATGACAATGGGGAGAAATCCCATTGTCACGGTATCCCTGAAGTCTGAGAAAAGTGGGATGGACCAAGCTCAGCAATGACCAGGAAAGCCCAGCTTTGGTGTCAGAGCTGGGATAGTCCGGCCTAAAGTCCGAACGGACGGAGGTGGAAAGCTGGGATCACGGGATGTTGTGGGTGGGCAGGGCAGGGAGGGACTCCTAGGGAATGAGGTGACCCCAAAATTGTGGGGTGGTCCCCTGGGGACGGCTGGGAAAGCTCAGCTCAGGGAATTGGCGCTTAAGCCCAGCCCAGGGAGAACAAGGGCTTGGGCTGGTGGGGACAACTTCAATGCATCTTGTTTCCTCCCCCAAAAAATTAGGGAATGGCCTTTTCCAGAGCTCCTGGAGGCAGCTTTACAGCTGTGTCTGAAATTCCCAGTCAGGAATAGTCACAGTTAAGAATATTCCCTGATGGCGGAGCTGGGAGATTTCCAGAGCCAGAAAAACTTATTCCTTTTGCCTCTGATTTCCAGAGTTTTCCTTCTTTTTCTTTCCTTCCTTTTCTGATGGAAAATCCCGGTTCACCTGCAGGGGAAAAATGCAGGAGGCACTTGCCTGGCTCAGGTTTCCTTTCCTGGTATTTCCATCTCATCCTGATCCCAGAGTCACAATTCCAGACTGGTTGAAGTCGGAAGGGACCCTAAAGACCATCCCCAACCCCATGGGCAGGGAACCTTCCACCATCCCAAGCCTCATCCTTGGACACTTCCAGGGATGGGGCATCCCACGAGTCCTGCTCCAGTCTCACCTTCTGCCAGCTCTCTGACATCCCCATGATTCCAATGGAATTTTTTCCCTCTGTTCCTTGTTGACAGCCAGGTGGAGCCTCCAAAGCAGGAAGTGAGCACTATCTGTCGGAATCCCTGCACCAACCTCATCCCAAAAAAACCTCTGCTTTCATCCAGACAAAAACTTGTTCTTTGTTTTATGGGCTTGTGGACGGGCACTGGCCTTGTTTTGGAATCCAGAGGGAATTTCTGAAAAAGCTTTCAGCTGGGACGGTGAAATACAGGGAGATATTTTTAGTCAGGGGCTGTTGGGGGGTTTTTTTTCCCTTCCCATAAATCATGAGGATCTGCCTTTGTCCGTGCTGAAAAGGTCACGGGTAGCCGGGAATTTTGGCCGTGCCAGAGGGATCAGCACATCCTTCATCCTGGAAAAGGTGATGGAGTCTCCAGTGGGGGGTCCCCAGCATTCGCAGTAGATCCTGGTGATTAATGAGTGGCTTTTTTAGGGAAAGCAGCAGCAGCAGGAAATAAATCCCAGCTCCCGCCAGGTGATCCATGATTCCCACCGCAGAGCTCTGGCTCTGGCATGGAGCGCTTGGAAGGAAAACTCGCTTGCAACACTTTTAAGGAGGCCGTGGCTTATCGGGAACATCTGTCCCTGCCTAAGCTGGGCTGTTGGCTTTGTAAAGCCCGAGTTCACAGGGAAAAGCCAGGGATTTGTGCTGGGAATGGCAATTCTGGGAAAGGCCCGTGGAGAGGATGCCGAGGAGCGGGAGGAAGGCGAGCGAGTCCCGTTGGGTGGCAGAGCCGCTCCCTGTGAGCTCATCTCGTGCTCCCTTTACGGCCTCCCAGGGAAAAGAGGCACTTTTAGGGAATGATTTAGGGAATGATTCATGGCCCTGTTTACGTGTCTGGCTTAGGAGGAGATAAATCACTCCTGGCACTGCAGGCACCGCTGGCTCCAACAAACCAAACCCTGCCGGGATCCTCTTGGGATTTCACTTGGGATTTCACTTGGAATTAAACTCCTCTCACCCCCGGCTGCGTGTGGCCCCGGCCCGGCAGCAAAGCAGGGATGGGGCTCATCCCATATCCAGGGATAATCTGGGATGAAGGAATGGGGCAGCCCACGGGTCTGGGGCTGCTCCACAGCCAGAGGGGTTCCCCAGTCATCACTCATCCCACCAGGAATACAAATCCCAGCTATTTTTAGCAGATCCAGGCTGGCACAGACACAGCCTGAGGTGCCCGGTTCCAGTGGGATGTGCACGGATCAGCTGGATCCTCCCAAAATGGGATTTTAAAAAGGATTTGGGCCATTTGGACTTGTCTGATATTTTTTTATATGATTCCAAAGCACAGTCATAACTGGGAAAACAAGTGTGGAAGGGATGGAGGAAGGGTTAGGTGGGATATTGGGAAGGGATTCCTGGCTGTGGGGGTGGGGAGGGATTGGAATGGAATTCCCAGAGCAGCTGTGGCTGCCCCTGGATCCCTGGAAGTGCCTAAGGCCAGGTTGGACGGGGCTTGGAGCACCCTGGGATAGTGGGAGGTGTCCCTGCCCACGGAATGGGGTGGCACTGGATGATCCATAAGATCCTTTCCATCCCAAACCATTCCCTGATCCCATGATTCAGCAGTAGGATGTGTTATTCCCTCTGATAATCTCCCTCACCCCACTCCGTTATTCCATGCTTTCCATGGAGATCAGTCTCAGCCTGGTTTTCCCTGTGTTTATGGATAGGCTGGGACAGCGGCGTCCCCTGGAATGTGGGTCCCGGATGGATCGGGAGAGTGCTGACTCACGGAGCAAAGGCGTCACCACCTGCAGCGCGGTGTCTCACAGGGAAACATCCTGGGGATTTTCCAAGCAAATCCAACAGGGAGGCAAAAATAAGAAACCTTCAGGGATTGACCAGACCGAGGCATTTGTTGTTCTGAGAGAGGGATGGAAACCAGGAGCTGGAGTCAGACTGGGAATCTGGAGAGATGGGAAGTGTCCGAGGCCAGGCTGGATGGGGCTTGGAGCATCCTGGGATAGCGGGAATTGTCCCTGCCCATGGACAATCCTTGAGGTCCCTTCCAACCCAACCCATTCCATCCTGGTGCTGGATGTTTGGATTCTCCGATGCAAACCCACAGACGTGATTCCCCGCACGTGGCTGGGATTCCTGCCGTGGATGAGATCCATAACTGGGATCCTTCCCGACCTCGGCCAGGGAGCAGCCTGGGTGACACCAGGCCTTGTTGGGGTGACATCCAGGCCTGGAGGTGACCCCTCCCACCCCAAATCCTTCTTTTCCTGCCCTGCCCTCCACGTTTCCGGGATATGGAGCTCATGGATGTCAATTGATGGGCACAGCCCCACCCCCATCACGGCAGCTCCCATCCTGAGGGATGATTCCCTGCCCAATCCATGCTGGAATGTGTCCCTGCCGTCCCCAGTGTCTCCTGGGCCGTGCCCTCAGTCCTGGCTGTGCTGCCCAGCGTGTCCCACATGGATGATCCCGCGGGAGCAGCTGTTGGCACTGGGAGCTCTCCGAGGTTTCCCCGCTCCTGGCTGTGGCTCCTGGCATGCACGGAGCAGCGGGAATGTGGCCCAGAGCCCACAGTGCCCCATGGCCTTGGCACAGCATTCCCAGGACGCGGATTCCGCGTCTCCCTGCGGTCCAATCCCACCAGCAGACGTGAGCTGGCAGGAGTCAATCCCAAATCCCCGCTGGGGCAGCAGGGAGGGATGTGGGATTGACCATTCCGGCAGAAATATCCTGGGAGCACTCCCTGAGCCCCTTTAGGGACATCAAGGATGGGAAGGGAGAGTTTTACTTCCAGCTAAATTTCTCCGGATGGAAGAAGGGAGGGCTGCTCCAGGTCTGTGCCTCTGGATAAGGGAATTGCTGGGATTAGGATGCAGCTGGATGCCGGAACAAATGCTCCAGGGAAAGGAGCAGGTTATCCTGACCTGAAGGATTTGTGGTATCCCAGGACTCTGAGCTGCAGCAGGGAAGTCGTGCCAAGATTTTGCCTCTCTCCCAGAATTCCTGGGCTGCCTGAGGCCACGGAGTGGTCCTGTGTTCATTCCCAGGATGATCCTGTGTTGGTTCCTGGTCAGGGCTGCTGGAGGGTGAGGAGTTGGTGTTTTGAAAGGAGGAAAAAGCAGGAAAATGGAGAAAAAAAAAAAAAAGGAAAAAAAAAATGAATTCCAGCACAATCTGGAGCAGCCGCGTTGGGAATTCAGTCAAACCTTTGGATAATTTGCCCATGGGAAAGGTGGAATCTCCAAGCCATAGGAGTCAGGAATCACCTTCAGCTGCCATGGAAGTACTGGGAGCAATCCCGAATTTCTCAGGATTTCTCACAGATCTGCTTGTCCGGCTTCAGTTTAATCCTGCCTTGGTCTGGGTCTAGTCCTTGATCCCGAGCTTGGCTGAGTCAGGCTTGGCTCATCTCATGGGAGTTACGGAGACCTGGGCATTGCTCCAGTTCCTGGAAAGGCCTTCTCTGGACCAGAGGGGAGACCGGGATGGGATTCATGGGAACATCTCAGATATTTCCCTTGGGATTAATCATTCCTGAAGTGCGGAATGTGAGGGGTGTTGTTCATGATCCAGGAACAGAATTCCGATCCCTGCCCATCCCTCCGCACCAGCTCCGTGCTCTGATCCCTGAGAAGGACATCTCTGCCCAGACAGCCTGATAGGAAGTTCTGGGAATGTTCTCCTTGCTGGGAAGTTGATTTTTCCATAGCTCAGCTCTTGGGTCCCACCTTGTTTGCTCCAGGGGTGGAAAGCAGGAAATCCTTCGGGAGAGACAAATGTTCTCCCTAAATTCCTGTTCCTGGAAAGGCACCGTAAATCTCAGTTCTCCTGGATAAATGGCAGGTGCTGACTGCAAATCTTGGATTCCCAATCCTTGGAAGTGCCCGAGGCCAGGCTGGATGGGGCTTGGAGCACCCTGGGATAGTGGAAAATGTCCCTGCCCGTCCAGGGGGTGGGAATGGGATGATCCTTAAGGTCCCCTCCATCCCAAACCATTCCAGAATCGTATTTTCCCTTTTCCCTCCTTTCTACTGCACCTCCTTTCCCCCGCACCTCCTTTCCCCCTTCCCAGCGATTACCCAGTGCTCTCCCAGCAGATCCCAGCATTCCTTGCCCTCAATCCTGACAAATCCATTTGCCTGGAGCTGCTTTTTGAGCTGCTGCCAGGGAAGCGGCACGGAAAGGACCCCGTTATTCCCAAAAATGAGGCCCAAAAATGAGGACGGACGGGACCTCCCCAGCGACATTTGGGGTTTGCTTTCGTGGCTGGGACATCAGCCAGGGAATGGAAATTCCAGAGGGCACCCTCATCCCACCCCACAGGCTCCAGAGGGGAGAGGAAACGGGGGGGAAAAGGGGATCCAAATGGATTTTACAGCCTCGGGATAAAGTTGTTGTGTCCCCTTCCCTTCAGCATTTCCACTTTCTCCAGACAAGGGGAGGAAAAGCGGCATTCCCAGATCTTTTTCCCAGGAGGGACTTTTGTTTTCCAGCAAAACCCAGCCCTGGGAAGAGGGGAGGGGATGACTGAGCAAGAGGAGCAGGTGGGATTTGATTGGAAAACCAGGAAGGGCAGGGAGGAGCCTCCATCCCTTCCTTCCAGGTGCTCCTGGGGTGGGATTGCAGGAATGGAGGGAAAAGCCGCACCTGTGGAGTGCCCAGGCTCCCACATCCCTCGGGATAAAGCTATTCCTTGGAAAAACTGAATGCCAAGAAGCTCAGCGCAGGAATTTCTGCTGAGGAAATTTAGGGAAGGCTGATTTAAAGGGATTTGCTGGCAGCTTTTAGAGGGATTTTTAGAGGGATTAAGGCTGCAGGGACTGGATAACCTCGACCTCTTCCTCCAAAACAGCTGGATTTGGGAGCTGGACCTGTCTGGGACAATTCCTGCCTTCCCTCAGATGCTCTCAGAATTCCCATCAACAAAAACTCCCCCCCCAAAATCCTCCCAGTGCTCCTGAGTGGCCAATTAATGGGAAAAAAAAAAATCCCTAAAAAGGCTGATTCAATTTATTCCAGGTGCTGGATTGAGGATGGGATAAATTCCAGCTGCTCTGGGCAGGTAGAGACTATAAGAGGAGCTCTGAGCGAATAGCTTATCTTGGTAAATCCCATCCTGGATATTCCCAGTTTTCCCTCAAGGCAGGGATTATTGGGAAAAAATGTTTCCTATATTTCTTCCTTTCTGTAGGTAAAGGGGGTTCTGCAGGATGAGAGATGTTTTATTTTTTGGGATAAAAAGGTGAAGGCTGGTGGGAATTTGATAAAAGAGGAGGGAAATGTTGAATATGGGAATCTTGAGGAGGTTTTGGCTCTGGGATTCACTGGGATGAAAAATTCCCAGTGCCTTTTATCTCCTTTTCCATTGTCCTGAGCAGCAAGTGCAGGGAATTCCTGGAATAAATGGTGCTGGACTGGAGCAAATTCTGGATATTGATGTGGATTTTGGGATTCTCAGCATGGCACAGGGGGTTTGTGGCCTTAAAAAGAGAGGAAATCCATGGATATCGATGAAAATATCCCTTTTCGGGCCAATTTTCCATCCTAGCCCAATTCCAGGAGGTGGCACTTGAGGGGTGTCCCCTCCCAGCTTTGGGGCAGCAGCGGTTTAGGACATTCCTGGCCCCGGAATTTGCATCCAGGCTCTGGATTTTCCCAGCTCCTGCTGGATTTGGGCTTTGTTCATTTGTCTGGTCCTGGTTGGGATCCTCTGCTGGGATTTGTTGGGATATTTTTAGTCCTTGTTCTTTCTGAGTCTAAAATCCTGCAAATTAGGGATGAATTTCCCTCCTTTCTCCGTATCCTATGGACATCTCATCCTGGGACCTCCATCCCTGTTTTCCTCCCATCCCAAGGGATCCAAATCCCCTCCAAAGTGGCAGCTGCCTTGCTCCCAGCACTTCCCACTCATTCCCAAATCCTTCAGCCCCACCTGGGCACTCCTGGAAGCGAAGCCGCTTCTTTTGCCGCCTGGGAATCTCCAGATTCCCAAAAATTGGCACAAGCGATTCCTAATGGTTTTAGCAAGGCCGCCCCCTGGCATTATTTGGGACTGGGTGTTGGGATTGTTTTTCCAAGGGAAAGCTTTGCCCAGTCAAAGCCAAATGTGCCTTGGATCAGGAAGGCATCGCAAGGAAAATATTCCCATGGATTCCTTTAACCTTGGACAGCTGGGCTGGGAAGAGGAGTAGGGAAGCTCTGCGTTCAGATCAGGAGATCCAGGGCAGGAAAATCCAAGGAAAATCAGGAAAATGGGGTGTTATGGAGTTAGAATTCCTCCAGCAGCTGGAAGATCCAAATGTGCTCCAAGTTTTCCAGCTCTGGGTGTTTGGCCTGTGCCACCTGCTGTCCCTTGATCCCAAATCTGAGGATTCCAGGACAGGACAATCCTCAATCCCTGGGGAACTTTCAGCCCCACGGAAGCACTGAAATGTCCCCACGAGGGGCTGGGACAGAGGGAATAACAACTTCCAGCCCCCCAGCTCCCAGCCCGGTTTTCCCTGGATGTTTAATGGGATTTATCCAACACCATTCCATAGTTTCCCTAAAAGCTTTTGGGAACTGATGTCTTCAAATCCCAGGATTTAGTGAAAATCTGTTTTAATCCATAAATTTATTTACATTCACATTTCAACCCCTTTGGCTGAGGGGAAACCCACGAAGTCAGGTCCTAAATGGATTTTTTTTATCCTTTAAACCATTTTTTGGGAGGAGAGGAGGGAATGTGGGGTCGGTTTTGGTGGATTTTTTTTAAGGATCAGGCAGGTTTAGGAAATTAAACCTGAGCTGAGCTCGGAGCTCTGCCCCTGCCCTGCTCTAGGCCCGGCACTGGGAGATTTTCCCCTTTTATTTCTGGGAATAAAAATGTGTTTTCTGTGTGTCCCTCCAAGCACAGCCAGAGGAGCCGAGGGCTGAGCGTGCTTGGGATGAATCCCTTGGAATTCCTGAGGTCCCATCCCTCTGAATCCAGCCTAACTCCTCCAGCTTTGGCAGAATCGCTCCGGCTTTGTACGGATCCGAACGCCAGCAGGAGCTGACCCCGAGCTTTTCTGTTCCCAATCCAAGCTGGAACGAGTGATGGTGCCTTAAATGCGGACAGGCCAAACATCTGGGAAGGGCTGGAATTGTTCCCATTAACGTGGACGCGGTTTGGAAGCGGCTCCCGCTTGTGAAGGGTTTCAAGCCTGGATTTGTTCCAAGGACACGAGAACCCAACTCCCGTTTGTGTCCCAGCCCCTTATCAGATGGAACTCCACAGCTGCGAGTCCATTGCCCCCGTTCTTCTCCCTGGGAGCCCGCTGGGAACGCGAATCCCGGTTTATTTGGGAGCTGGGATTCATTAACCCTCGTTATGTTGTTCGGAGGGGGGTTTTGTCGGGAGTTAATTGGCCCTCAGCTGGTTCCTGTTACTGGCTTGGCAAAAAGAATGAGCTGGAAAGGAGGGAAAGAACCTGGATTCGGGATAGGGATGGCTTGGGGAGTGCAGGGAAATCATGGAATGGTTGGGTTGGATTGGAAGGGATCCAAAGGATCGTCCCATTCCCACCCCTGCCATGGGCAGGGACACCTCCCACTATCCCAGGGTGATCCAAGCTCCGTCCATCCTGGCCTTGGACACTGCCAGGGATCCAGGGGCAGCCACAGCTGCTCTGGGAATTCCAGCCCAGTCCCTCCCCACCCTCCCAGACAAGAATTCCTTCCCAATATCCCATCTCTCCCTGCCCTCTGGCACTGGGAAGCCATTCTCTGTGTTCTGTCCCTCCATCCCTTGTCCCCAGTCCCTCTCCAGCTGTCCTGGAGCCCCTTTAGGCCCTGGAAGGGGCTCTGAGGTCTCCTGGAGCAGAGGGTGGGAGATGCTGTTAGCTCCCAGCCCTGCCTGGGGCAGATCCCTCCACACTTTCCTTGGATTCAGGCAGGATTTTATGGAGCCTGATGCCTGTGGATGAAATCTCTGTGCAGAGGAGGAAGCAGCACAGGAGGCTGAAATTCCTAAGAGGAGAGGAATCCTTGGCACTATGTTATTTCCTAGGAATGTTTTCCTCCTGGATATCAGCCTCATCCCTGCAATCCGGGATGCGCCATCCCAAAATTGCCCCTTTGCAGCCTCATCTGGGATGCTCCATCCCAAAATTTCCACTTTGCAGCCTCATCTGGGGTGCTCCATCCCAAAATTGCCCCTTTGCGGCCTCATCTGGGGTGCTCCATCCCAAAATTGCCCCTTTGCGGCCTCATCTGGGGTGCTCCATCCCAAAATTGCCCCTTTGCAGCCTCATCCCTACCATCCGGGATGCTCCATCCCAAAATTTCCACTTTGCAGCCTCATCCCTGCAATCCGGGACGCACCATCCCAAAATTTCCCGTTTTCAGCGTCATCCCTGCAATCCGGGATGCTCCATCCCAAAATTGCCCCTTTGCAGCCTCATCCCTGCAATCCGGGATGCACCATCCCAAAATTTCCCCTTTGCGGCCTCATCCCTGCAATCCGGGACGCACCATCCCAGAGTTGCCCCTTTTCAGCCTCATCCCTGCAATCCGGGATGCGCCATCCCAAAATTTCCCCTTCCATGTGTGAATGCGCACGATGGGAGCAGTCCCAACCTGTGCTTCCTTTGCCACATCCATGGATGAGAATTCCACGGTGGAGCTGTTCCTTGGGATGCAACCGCAGAGCAAACCGGCGTTCCCAGGGCGAGGCTGAGGGAATTATGGATGCGGGGGAGGGTTTGGAATGGGAATTTCACCTCCCTGTCCCCTCCCTGCAGGTGGATGCCGACGATGTCATCACCAAGGAGGAGCAGATCTTCCTGCTGCTGAAGGCCAAGGCCAAGTGCGAGCGCCACCTCAAAGCCAAGGTGCCCAAGGTGCATGGTGAGTGTTCCCAAATTCCAGGGCTGGAGCTGGATCCGTCCCTGCTCCACCCAGTCCTTCCTGCGGCCCCACTCATGGAGCTCGGAGGGAGCTGGAGGATCCCAAAGTGTTGGTTTTTCAGGACAGGCCGTGGGGAGGAGGTTTCAGCGTGAGGGGTTAGAAAGCAAAGTTGTCCCGGACTTGTTCTGCTCTGGAATTCCAAATGCTGAGGGTTTGGGAGGATGCGGAAGTTGTGGAATTGTGGCCTTGATTGTTATACCCAATGCACAGGAGAGAGCAGCAACCAGCAGCTTTCCTGGGATTGCAGAATTCCAGAATGGTTTGGGATGGAAGGGACCCTTAAAGATCCCATTCCACCCCATTCCAGAGCAGGGACACCTCCCACTATCCCAGGCTGCTCCAACCTGGCTTTGGGCACTCCCAGAGATCCAGGGACAGCCACATCTACTCTGGGAATTCCAGCCCAGGCCCTCCCC
>VWZW01003151.1:171161-196644 GCA_013397115.1 Edolisoma coerulescens
TTCCTCCCCTTTCCCATCCCAAAACGATTCCTCTCCGTTCCTATCCCAAAATGATTCCTCCCCACTTCCTATCCCAAAATGATTCCTCCCCCTTCCCATCCCAAAACAATTCCTCCCCCTTCCCGTCCCAAAACAATTCCTCCCCCTTCCTATCCCAAAACGATTCCTCCCCCTTTCCCATCCCCAAATGCTGCCTCATTTTTCTGGTCGCTCCTCCCCGCCTGCTTCCAATGCCCCAAATGTCCTTCCCGTAATGGAGTGACCACAGTCACACAGCGTATTCCAACCGTGGTCTCCTGGGTGCCAGAATGAGCTGGGCTGATTTATATTCTGTGCCCCTGGATAAACACCTTGAGCCCGCGTTTGCATTTGTGCAGCTGCCAAGGAGCCTCGCAGATGGTTTGAATGTGCTCTCCACATGTAGAGTGTCCCATTCCGGCTGAAATGGGAATTGAGGCTGTGGGGGAGAAGGAAAGGAGCAGGAAAGGAAAGGAAAAGGGGGATGGGATAGGAGCGGGACGGACGGAATAACTCTGTGCACCCTGGGCAGGGATATCCCAAATCTGCTCCTTCTTTTCTCTCTTCCACCAAAGTGACCTCTGGGATTCTGGCTTGGCTCAGGTGGGGGAGTGAAAACAAGGAGCAAAATGAGGGAGGCATTTGGGGCAGCCCCTTCCCAAAGGATTCTGGGATTGGCCTTCCTGCCTTCCAAAGGGAAATCCTGTAGCAGTGACATCCAAGAGTTTTTGCTAGTTCCCATCTTGGAATGACTGCAAATTCCATGCCCTGAGGTTCCAACCTTCAAGGGGGAAGGATTGAGATGTCCTGGTGGATAAGGAGCTGTCCCCAAGACAGGGACAAGAGCCAATGGGATCCTGGGGGGATCCGACATTTCCCTTCGGGATTAATTTCTTCAGGAGTGTCATCCAAGGGAGTTTTTGCTTGTTCCCATCTTGGAATGACTGCAAATTCCATGCCCTGAGGTTCCAACCTTCAAGGGGGAAGGATTGATCCAAGAGATGTCCTGGTGGAAAAGAGCCAATGGGATCCTGGAGGGATGTTTCCCTTCAAGGTTCATTTCTCCAGTACTGAAGTGGTTGGTGATGTCCTCAAAAGATGAGGAATTCCGGAGCCATTCCCACCTTCCCTGTCCCCATCCATGAGGCATGCAGCTCTGAATTTGGAGGAGCTTCACCCACAGGCAAATCCCTGAGGGATAAACAGGATCATCCCTCCGGCATTGCCTGGATGATGGATACACACCCAAAACACTTTGGGATGTGGGATATGAGTGAGATTTCCTTGTTTTCTCCATAGTTTATGAATTCCTTTGGGCTTCCATCATCTGTGAATCCTAGTACTTCTTCCAAGGAAAGCAACGTTTGGCTTTTCCAGTTCCATGTCCTGAACCACCTGGATTGATCCAAACAGCACAGTAGAACCCTCAAACTCATTTCCACCAAAATTCCAAGAGTTTTTCAATCAGTTTTTTCAATGAATTGGATCCTTTGGGATTCTCAGTGCTTTGGAATATTGTTACCAGTGTCTGAGGAGGGACTGACTTATTTTTAACCAGCCAAACTTCCCCAGTGTTCAGTTTTCTTCTTGGAATTCAGTGTGGATCTCCTTGGAGAAATGACCGGGAGAAAAGGAAAACAAAGGGAGAGGCCAAGTTGTGATTGCTGTTAATGTTTTTATAAATTAAGGAAAAAAAAATATTTGGAGGAGTTCTTCGGGCAAACAAACAGAAGGGAATGGCTTGTTTGGATTCCAGCACAATGGGATATATGGGATTTTCCCTTCCTGTTTTATCAGAGATTCATGGAATGGTTGGGGTTGGAAGAACTTAAAGATTATCCTGTTCCACCCCATTCCAAGGGCAGGGACAACTTCCACTATCCCGGGGTGCTCCAAGCTGGCCTTGGACACTTCCAGGGATCCAGGGGCATCCACAAATTCTCTGGAAAAGCTGTTCTAGTGTTCCAGCACCCTCATTATAAAAAATTTCTTCCTTGGAATTAGCGGGAATGAACCCTCCTGTGATTTATCCCATCACCCCTTGTGCTCCCAGGCGGTCTCCTTAGGAGGAGAATTGGAGGGATTTGGGATAGGAGGAAGAGGCGGATGGAGGGATTCAGGATAAGAGGAAAAGGAAGATGGAGGGATTTGGCATAGGAGGAAGAGGCAGATGGAGGGATTCGGGATAGGAGAGGAGGAGGATGGAGGGGCTCCTCTCCAGGACCCAGAGGGGACAAACAGCTTTTGGCTGCGTTAAACCCCAGGAATGTGGATCCAACAATCCCAAAGTGGGGCTGCTCCTGACATCAGTCCACATTTCCATTTGAAAAATATTTTCCAAGAGTTTCAGTCAATGTAGGAGCTCCTCAAATCATTTCAGGAGCTCCAGAGGCACCTGGCTTGACCTTTGCATGTTCCTCACCAGGTTTCCCTACCTGCAGTCCCTATTCCTGACCCAAATCCTCTCTCCTTCCCCTGCGGCTCCCGGGATTTTCAGGAAACTGCCATGTTATCCTGAATTTTAGGGGTACATCCAGGTGGCAGCTCCCAAATATCCACCTGCCCTTCCCTGAACTCATCATCCACCGCTGGGTAATTCCAGGAAGGAAAGGATGACTGAGATGTTTTATCCCTCCTCCAAATTTGCTTGGAATGGCTTTTCCAAGCAAGGAATGGAGAGAGAGCAGCCAGAGATGATGGAGAAGAGGGGGAAGAGATTTCTCCGGGGTGGTTCAGGTCTTGGTAATGACGGATCCTTTTCTTGGGAAGCTCAGACACTTCCCAAATTTGGAGTCCCGCTGGATTTTATCAGCTTTAATGACTCAGTTCCAGAGATTGGAGCATTTAATGAATCATTTCCACACAGAGGGAAAATTTTAAATGCAAAACTCATCCTTTTAGATATTTCTAGGGCAGCTCTTGGCTCCCCAAATTGTCCCCACATAAAGCAGCATTCCAGAGGTGTCCCACCACTGTTCCCTTCATCTTTTTGGGATGATTTTGAGGGCTCAAAGTACCCAAAAATAAATAATTGTGTGGTTTGTTATCAGTTTTCCATCTTCCCAGCATGAGGAGGATGCACCCACCACAAAATTTATAAAATTCTAATTTTCTGGCCAAATATTTTGGTGTGATACAAAATGAAACCTCTCAAAAGTGGAATTGCCCTTTGGAAGTCATGAAGATTTTGGAAGAGTGGGAGCTTTTTCCTCTCATTTCAGGGCACTTTTGGAGGAATATTTTCTTCTCTGAGTTGTTTCTCCTCTGCGCTTCTTTTAATGTTTACCCAAATTGATTTATTTTGCCATAAGAACTGTTTTTATTTTAAGCGAGAGCACTTTGAGGGCTCCATTAAATCTTTATTTACTTTCTTGTCTGCAGAAAAGACCTCAAGGACATCAACATTTTGTCCTGAGCCAAATTTTGTGGGGCCCTGTGTTGGTTGGCTTTTTTTTTTTCCCTTTGTCTTTTGTACCTTCCAGAGAACTGAAAAATAAAGAAACCCTTTTTTTCCCAGTGTAAGTTATCCTGAAAATAACGAGCCGGAGGGAAGGGTTTTCCCACTTTTTCATGAATAGGAAATGCAATATTTTTCTTCTCCTAATGGGACTTTAAGCAGAGAAAATGCAATAAATTTTTTCCCTCTTTTTTTATCACGCGGATGTTGAGGAATTTTAGCTCCAGACCCTCATTCCCAGTGGATGTTTTGAAGAAAGGCTGGGATTTGTCCAGTCCTTTTCATCCACGCTAAATTAGAGATAAGAAATCAGCTGCTAAATGAGGAGATTTCCAGTGTTTTTCATGTCCTAAAAACCACCAAGAGGAATGAATCGGTGTCGGCTCCGACCCTGGAGCAGCCAAAGGGCTTTGAAGCAATCCTGGTTTTCCTTTAATCTTGGGAAAGCACATTGGTGAGAAAGGGTGAATTCCTGGGGGGTTGGAAGCTTTGATATCCATGGAACACTCGGAGAGCTTGGCCTTGCTTCGCAGTTGGTTCCTAGAGGAGTTTTTTGCGGATAAGGCAGGTGGTTCCTGTTCCTTTGGATTCCCGGGTAACTCCTGTGTCCAACACTTGATAAGCTCTTCCTGAGTGAGGGCAGACACAGCTCTGGGAGCAGATTTGGGGCAGATCCACCACTTTTAGCATTTCATTCCCAATATTCCACTGCAGCTGGAATTTGATGGATAGGTGCAGTTAATCCAGCCCAAAGCCACGGAGTTCCCTGAGGACACAGAACTGGGAGCAAGGGATACCTTGAGGGATTGTGGAGCCCTTTGGAGAATCTTGGACAGGCTGAGGAGATGGGCAGGGAGGAAACTTCTGGAATTCAGCAAGGGCAAGAGCAGGTGCTGGACCTGGGGAGATCATCCCATTCCCACCCCTTGCCATGGGCAGGGACACCTCCCACTATCCCAGGCTGCTCCAAGCCCTGTCCAGCCTGGCCTTGGACACTTCCAGGGATCCAGGAGCAGCCACAGCTTCTCTGGGAATTCCATTGCAGTCCCTCCCCACCCTCACAGCCAGGAATTCCTTCCCAGTATCCCATCTAAATCTACTTCTTTCAGCTCAAAGCCATTCCCTGTGTCCTGTCCTTCCATGCCTTATCCCAAGTCCCTCTCCAACTCTTCTGGAGTCCCTTTAGGCCCTGGAAGGGGCTCTGAGGTCTCCCTGGAGCCTTCTCTTCTCCAGGAGAACATTCCCAGCTTTCCCAGCCTGGCTTCAGAGCAGAGGGGCTCCAGCCCTGGGAGGAACTCCGTGGCCTTCCCCTGGACTTTCTCCAGCAGCTTCACATCCTTGTGCTGTTGGACCCAGAGCCGGACACAGTTTGTCCATGTGGAATAAAACTTGGGATAATCTGCACCTTCAGGAGCCAAACACTAAGAAGGAAATGGCAATGATTCCCAGGACTGGTTTCTCCAATGGAATGTCAGCGTTGGCTTCTTCACAGAGAGCCCTCTCCAAAGAGGGGGACATCGGTGTCACCTCTGCAGCTGCAGTGACCCCTCTTTGTCCCTGTTCTCTCCCACAGATGGCTTCTGCCTTCCGGAGTGGGACGGCATCGTGTGCTGGCCCGAGGGCGTGCCCGGCAAGGTGGTGGCCATGCCGTGCCCCGAGTACATCTACGACTTCAACCACAAAGGTGGGTGTGGTCCCCAGGGCCGGCACAGGACGTTCCTGACCGCCAGGAAATCCAAAATTCCCTTCGTCATCTCTTTTTTCTCACATGGTGCCTCCCTTCCAAGCAGGAGTAAAAACAGGGAAGAGGAAGGGAAGGAGCGGCCATTGTTTATCGATAATGGAAGAAAAGCTCAGTTTGAGCTGAAATAATGACAAGTTTCTCACACTTATTGTAACATTCTCAGCACCAATTACCTGCTCACAACTCCCAGTTGTAAATCCTGGAGATTTCCAAATCTGGATTAGTTTGACCCCACAAACTCTGTGTAGCAATAGAACCCCAAAATATTCTTCCAGTTTTTATTCTCCGCCTCAGGGCTTTGTTAATTCTGTCTGCAGAGCCCTGGTGGGTGTCTGGGAGCAGAATGTGGGAATTCCTCCTTATCTCCCTTTCCCTCAGGCTCCGCATTTCTTGGCTCGCTGGCGGTGCCGCGAAGTCTGAGGGTGTTTTTAGAAGTGATCGGAGCACACTTGGCCCCTCAGTGAATGTTCCAAGCACCCAAGGAGGGAAAAAGGAGGGAATTCAGACTCCCTGCTCGGAGCGGAGCACTGCTGGGGCTTTCAGAAAGCAAGGAAGGATATTCCTGGGAATCCTGGTTGCTCGCAGTCTGCCCTGACAATTCCATAAGGGACTGGGAGCTGGGATTCACCCCTGGCTGATGACCTCTCACTCTTCACCTCAGAGGCCAGGAGGAACAAGGAGTCAGAGAATCATGGAATTATTTAGGGTGGAAAAGCTCTTCAAGATCAGTCCATCGATCCCCCAGCGCTGCCAAGGCCACCACTGACCATGTCCCCAAGTGCCACATCCATGGCTTTTAATTCCCTGCATGGATGGGGACTCCACCCCTGCCCTGGGCAGCTGTGCCGGGGCTGGACAACCCTTTCCAGGAAGGAATTTTCCCAATATCCAACCTAAACCTCCCTTAGTGCAATCCATCCCTTTTTTTCAGTATTCCAACATGGCCTGGATTCCTCACTTCACTGGTGTTCACTGGGTAGGCCAGGGAGTGTGGGAGCCCGATGGAGACCCTTAGATGATGGAATCCGAGAATCCTGGAATGGTTTGGGTGAGAAGGGTCCTTGAGGATCATCCCATTCCCACCCCTTGCCATGGGCAGGGAAACCTCTCGCTATCCCAGGGTGCTCCAAGCCCTGTCCAACCTGGACTTGGATATTTCCGGGGATCCAGGGGAAGCCACAGCTTCTCTGGGAATTCCCTCCCAGCCTCTCCCCACCCTCACAGCCAGGAATTCCTTCCCAATATCCCACCCAACCCTGCCCTCTGGCAGTGGGAAGCCATTCCCTGTGTCCTGTCCCTCCAGCCCTTGTAAAAATCCCTCTCCATCTTTCCTTAGGCTCCCTACTCTCTCTCTGCAGTCCCAGGATCTGTGGGATTAATCGCTGTTTTCTATGAAGGGCTTTTAACACACACCTGATGCCACAATTCCCACACGGACATCTGAACAGGGATATTCTCCTCTGCCAGCCGAATCCAAGGATGAAACCTCGCTCTCCCTTCCTTCTCTGTCCCCATGAGGAGCCCAGGGGTAAAAAACCAGCCCTGAACATCACCTGAACCTGCAAACAAAGAGCAAAATAATACAAATCCCCCCCCCCTTTTTTTTTTTCATAGGGAGAGATGCAAGGAATTCTGAGGATAATTCTGCATAATTCTGATAATTCTGAATAATTCTGATAATTCTGAAAACCAAGGCTTCTCTCCTTGATTTGCAGACCCAACATCTGAACTTAAACCCTAAGAAAACCTGAAACCCTGAGATCGAGTTATTAAAGGCTCCATGGTGTTTCTCAGCTAAATAATGGATAAAATTGATAAATTGACAGGGAGATGGAATTGGTTTTGGCAGCTGAGCTTCCAAGCAGGCAGGAGGCCCCAGGGCTTCACTCTGGGATGAATTTTCTCCCATTTTCCCACTGATTCCGTGTCTCCTCTCTCTCCACAGGCCACGCTTATCGCCGGTGTGACCTGAACGGGAGCTGGGAGCTGGTCCCGGGCAACAACCGCACCTGGGCCAACTACAGCGAGTGCGCCAAGTTCCTCACCAACGAGACGAGGGAAAGGGTAGGCATTCCCATTCCTGCACGGAGCAGGAATTTCTGGCCTCATCCCGGGCTAACCCAGACCTCTGTCTCATTTAAAACCCTGGATGAGAGCCAGCTCATCCTCCTCCTCTTGGAAACTCTTCCTGAGCTTGCCAAAGCCACATTGTGCTTTGATGGGCAATGAGTTGATTGGAAAATTGTCCTCAAAGGCAGAAAAGTTTCCTGCAGCTGCCATGATCCTGTTCCCGAAGAGATCTTGGGGAAAATGGGAGCGGTCTCGGGGACGCTGAGAAGTGGTTGGAGGTTGTTCCATGGCGTTGAGGCTCCCTCTGCCACAGCAGGAAATCCTTTCGCTGCCAGGTTGTTATCAAAAATTCCAGCGTTTATGTGGTTGTCTGTGGGAGGGGATGTCCAAACACTTGTGGAATCAAACCAGGAGCAGCTGGTTGGGAGAGCTGGGAGTGTCCAGCATGGAGAGGAGAAGGTTCCACGGAGACCTCAGAGCCCCTTCTAGGGCCTAAAGGGGCTCCAGGAGAGTTGGAGAGGGACTTGGGATAAGGGATGGAAGGACAGGACACAGGGAATGGCTTTGAGCTGAAAGAAGTAGATTTAGATGGGATATTGGGAAGGAATTCCTGGCTGTGAGGGTGGGGAGGGACTGCAATGGAACTTCCAGAGAAGCTGTGGCTGCTCCTGGATCCCTGGAAGTGTCCAAGGCCAGGCTGGACAGGGCTTGGAGCAGCCTGGGATAGCGGGAGGTGTCCCTGCCCATGGCAAGGGGTGGGAATGGGATGATCCTCAAGGACCCTTCTCACCCAAACCATTCCAGGATTCCATGATCTTGAATTAATTCTGGTGTAGCCACACTTTGGAAACAGTGACACCACTCCGAAGTTGGAAAAGGGATCCAAAGCACATGGAGAGGGTCTGGTGTGCTCCTGGAAAAAAAAAAATATCCATGAGCCATATTTTTACAAAAGTTCAGGAAAGTGGCAAAACAGCAGCTGACAGGAATTTCCTTCCTCCCTGTGAGCCAGTCCCGGGAGTCTCCTGGAAGGAATTCCATGCTAAGGTGACAGCAAAGCTGTCCCTGATGTCACCTGGGAGGATGACCTCCTTGTCCCACAGAGAATGACGATCCCACCCACATGCACCTGTAATTCCCAAAGAATTCACCCAAACCCTCTGGTTTTTCAGTGGATCTTGGAAGAGTCCCCTTGGATACAGGGCATGGCATTAGGGACTGATCAGCTGCAGGGAGGATTATCCCAGACAGCTGGAGATAAGGATCTAACCACGGCTTCCGTGAGGATGATCCAGAGGCCCTTCGGGACAATGTTCTTAATTTTAAGTCTAACCACAGAGTAGGGTTGTTTTTTTTGGGGATGTTTTTTTTTTTTCAGTTCCTTTTTTCTCCTCTGGAGTGAAGCAACTCATGAATGAAGTGGTTTAGGAAAATAAGGAAACGAAGAAAAGGAGGGAATGAGCTCTTTGAGCAGCTGAGTGTTTTCTCTCACATGGACAAGGAAGAGAAGGCTGTGTGCACCAGGTGCTGCTCCGGCCGCTCCAGCCAAGGGCTGGAGGATGTTCCCTTCCAGAACCAGTTTGGTGGGACTTTTCCCAGTTCGTAGTGGAAAGAACTCTTTTCGCCCCAGAGTTTTCTGGGAAGGTCCTGGAGCAGGTGATGGAATCATGGATCATCTTGATCACATGGAGTTGCATGAATTTTTGACCTCTCTGAAGTCCTTGTCTCCTCTGTCCCACCACCCTCAGCTGTGTCCTGGGGTGGGAATTGTCCAGCTGATTTCCCCTGATCCAAGATTTCCCCTAGGGAAAGGACATACTTTCTTTTTCGCTTCCCACAGGTAGGATTTGTTGGGGTGAATTGGTAGAGGAAGGGCACAAAAAAAGAACAGAGTTGCCCATTTTTTTCCACCACAAGGAAGAAATTGAGAATTTCCACCTCCAGGGTGACAAAAAAAGGCTGAAGGCAGAATTTCCCATGGAGGGTTTGATGTGCCTGACTTTGTCTGTGTCCCCTGAGTGGTCACAGGGGGGTCACAGCACAGGGGACTTGGGCTGTGCCTCCCAGCTGAGATTTACAGGAGCTGTCACCTTGTTTTTATTGTCACCCTCTTGGAAAATTACTGCTCCTCATGAGCTCTCCCTTAATGAGCTGTTTTAATAACCCACTCCAAAATCCTCATCCTCATTATCCTGTTCCCAATGCTGAGGCATCTTTTGCCAGGAATTTGCTGTTGTAGCTACAAAGGCGAATGGAATAATATTTAATATTAAGACAATTAAACCATCATCACTGTTCAGGTAAAATTATCAGTCTGGTCTTGCTTAATTCAGTGGAAAGACCACAGAAAAAATGGATGTTTCTGCCAGCTTTGAAATCGTATCTTGACCAACAAATGCTTTTTAATGACATCTATTTATTAATTTTTATTATTATTGTTATTAGTAGCCTTATATTTGGAAGAGGTCTCTTCATCAGGCCTGCCCTCACCTCAGTGATTCTGTGATTGTCACAGAGTTGTCACAGAGGTGGCTGAATTTTTGTGAAAAATGAAGCACTGTCTGTGCATCCACTGTAGATTTCTTGACTCTTGGGGTCTGAAAACCACTCTGGAAATAAAAGAGAGAAAAAAAAAGGCCCTTTTTCCCTCAGTGTGGTGATGACTTCACTCACAGAGAGCAGGGAAGGCCTCTTGTCACACTTCAATGTGGCTCTGCAGCCCTGGGATTAATAAACCTTCCTTTGATTTCTTTTTTTTCATGGAGTAAATTTTCAACAACATCTATTTAATAATTTTAATAATATTATTATGATTAGTCTTGTATTTGCAAGAGGTGTCTTCCTCAGCCCAGGCCTGCCCTCACCTCAGTGATTCTGTGATTGTCACAGAGTTCCCTGATTTTGTCACAGAGATGGCTGAATTTTGGTGACAAATAAAGTGCATCCAGTGCAGATTTCTTGACTCTTGGGGTCTGAAAACCACTCTGGAAATAAAAGAGTAAAGAAAAAACGCCCTTTTTCCCTCAGTGTGGTGATGACTTTACTGAGGGAGAGCAGGGAAGGCCTCTTGTCACACTTCAATGTGGCTCTGCAGCCCTGGGATTAATAAACCTTCCTTGGATTTCTTTCTTTCATGGAGTAAACATGCCCAGAGATGTCAGAACAGGGGAATTTGGCCACATAAAGCCGTTGTCTTGAGCGAGAGATTGTTTTCTATTATTATTTCCCTCCCCGGGGAGCTGCATCTTTGCGTCACCACCAACAGCTGCATTTACCCAACGCTTTGCCAGGGCCTCGTGGCTGACTCCGAGCAGATGCAACCAGGGGGAATTTTAAGAAACTGGGCTTTTAGAAAAAAAAACAAACCCAACTGTCTGTGGCTATAAATATATGGATTTGCTGGCTATCTCTGGAAATAGGCCTGTACCTATAGATAGCTGGAGAGATCCACACCTAAATAAACACCACGTGCTGCACACATCTCCAGCCGGGGCTGTTTGTTTAGGTGGGGACTTTTCCCATTTTAGCCACGCCGGGATAATTTTAAGATTGGCCAAATCAGCAAACAGAGGGCCCCAGAGCAAGTTGGTGTCCTGCCCCGAATAAATGGGGATTGTTTCACACAGAGCAGCTCGGAAACCGCTCTCTGCAAAGAGCAAAGTGTGTTAAAGGCATCAGAGCCCAGAGAATTAACAGCTCGTAACTTCCCGGGGAGGAACAGCTCCTGGGCTGCTTCCTCAGGGAAAATCACTGCTGCAGGATGGGAATTGAGAGCCCTGGAGACTGATTCCTCCCTTAGCCAGGTATTATGAGGCGATCCAGGGAAGTGTTTCTTCAAATTCCTTCCAGATAACGTTAAACAGGAAGTGAACAATCGGCTGGAAGTGTCCAAGGCCAGGCTGGATGGGACTTGGAGCAGCTTGGGATAGTGGAAGGTGTCCCTGCCCATGGCAGGGGTGGCACTGGGTGATCTTGTCCCTGGTGTCAGGGACACCTCCCACTATCCCAGGCTGCTCCAAATCCCATCCAACCTGGCCTTGGACACTTCCAGGGATCCAGGGGCAGCCACAGCTTCTCTGGGAATTCCATTGCAGTCCCTCCCCCTCCTCCCAGACAAGAATTCCTTCCCAATATCCCATCTAAATCTACTTCTTTCAGCTCAAAGCCATTCTCTGTGTCCTGTCCCTCCATCCCTTGTCCCCAGTCCCTCTCCAGCTTTCCTGGAGTCCCTTTAGGCCCTGGAAGGGGCTCTGAGCTCTCCCTGGAGCCTTCTCCAGGAGAGCATTCCCAACTTTCCCTGCCTGGCTCCAGAGCAGAGGGGCTCCAGCCCTGGAAGCAGCTCCATGGGATCCTCTGGATTTGCTCCCACAGCTCCACATCATATTTATTGTGGATTTGTTCTGTTCCCACCCTCTTCCGTAAGCAACCCTTCCTGACCACAGAGGAGACAGGGAGCAGAGTTAAAAGGACCTTTGGCCTGGCAGTTCTCCTTTGTTCCTTAAATTCCCTTAAAACCAGGAGTGAGGTTGACCTGTATTCCTGGAGCTCCTCAATCTTTGGATCAAATGAGGCACAAATAACAAGTGATGAACCTCTGGCAGCTTTTTAGGCTGTTTCTCCCCAAATCCCATAGAACCACCGACAGTGGATCCCTTCCCTTCCACACATCCAAGCCAATAGCAGTGGGATCCTTTTTCCGGTCGCCTTTCCCAACACTGGCAGCAGCAATGGCATGTTTGGGTCAAAACCCAGGAATTTCTCTCATTCCAACCTCCCCCAAAACCACAGGGATGCCAAACACGGCTATTTTTAAAGCAGGTCAAACCCATCCCGTTTTCAAGGATGAGCTGAAGCGTGAATGGGATCTCCATCTCCCAAAATCCCGGGAAAGGGGAGTCGGAGCCAGCAACTTGGGAGGTTGGCTCAGCTTGGGAACCACCAGCAGGATGGGCCATCCTAAGATCCAACCTCAATCCTGTCTTCATCTCCTCCTGCTTGTTTGTAGCATGGGGATTTTACGGCTTCCCGGGAATTCGGAGAGGCCTGGAGAATCCATCCCCTTCCGAACACAATGGGAAGGGCCCAGCGTGTTGCAGGGCTGCTTTATCTGAACTCCATTGTTCCAAGCAGCAATCCTGGAGCTCTCTGGGGTCCTGGGAAAAGCGAACAACTTTGTGGAGCCTCAAAGTGACAGCACAGGAATGGGTTTGGATTGTTTTATCCCGAATTCCGCGAAGGAATTGCCAGCAAAGTGTCAGGCGTTTGCAGCAGGACACGGGCAGAGGTTTTAAAGCCTGTGGAGGCACAAAAAAGCCATCAGAGAGATGTTTTGTTCATAATTTCAATTAACCCCGAGGTGCCAGCCTCATTCCGTGCCTATGGATTTGGTCTGGTGTGTTCCTGGAAATAGAATCCGAGAATCCTGGAATGGTTTGGGTTGGAAGGAAACTTAAAGATGATTTTTGTGGACGTGCATGTCTAAATTGGGGTGTCTGAGGCTAAATTGGGGGGTCTTTTGTGAGAGATGATCCCAGTCACTCTCCAGTATGTGAGGTTCTAAGAGCCTGGAATTTCTATGGATGAGGGGAACAGAATCCTGTAGGAAAAACTCGTCTACGCTCCACGTTTTCCCTGAGGCTTTGGAAATCTGTGCCTGTTCCATGCCTTTTGTGAATATCCCATTTTGGTAATATCCCATTTTGGGAATATCCCATTTAGCTTTTTATTTTATCCCACTGAACTTTTTATTTCTTCCCATTTTCCTGTAAAAAAAAAAAAAAAAAAAAGATGAGGAAAGCCAGGACGGAGATTTTCCGGCTTTTTTTATCACTCAAAGCAGCAAACCCCTGATTCCAAACGTGTCCTTGACGACATCTGAATCAGCAGCTTGGAGAAACTTTGCAGAAATTCCATCTGGAAAATCCTTATTTATGCTTCCAGCCTCCTGGGCTGCTGATCCCAGCCTTCCCCTTCCTCAAAAAACCACTGGATCCCTCCCAGCTTCACAGCCAGAGTGTTGCTGGTGTCTCGCTAAATGGGGATAAAAAGGGACGAAAGGAAAACTTTGGATACAGGGCACAGCTCCATGAAACTCAGGATAGGATATGCCACCAGAAAATTCCTGCTCCGTCTGGTTTTCCTTTTCCTTTTGCACATATGGCAACTGTTGAAAGGGTGGAGGGCTCCTGCAGGAATCAAATTCATGGAATCATGGAATCCTGAATTGATTGGGGTTGG
This sequence comes from Edolisoma coerulescens, assembly GCA_013397115.1. Lineage (NCBI taxonomy): Eukaryota > Metazoa > Chordata > Aves > Passeriformes > Campephagidae > Edolisoma > Edolisoma coerulescens. Next base: position 184,688 of record VWZW01003151.1, read on the forward strand.
AAGAGACCTTAAAGTCCATCCAGTTCCAACTCTGTGCCATGGGCAGGGACATCTCCCACCAGCCCAGATTGCTCAAAGCCTTGAACATTTTGATTAAAAGATAATTGAATTTAATTAAATTAAATTACACTGATTAAAAATCACACTTTTTAAACCTCTTCCAGCAGGTCAGTGGATGACCTCAGGGTGGAATTCCAGGAGACTTTAGGTGGGAGCTTCCTGGAGTGATGGAGCTCCAGATCATGTCCATGGTTGGCCATCGTGGCCTTTGTGGTTTTCTGGGAGTTATTTAACTTCCCATCCATCTCAGCTCCCTAAGGATGCTTCTCAGACCATGGAGATGGTCGTTGCAGCTGGCAGATGACTCAATATTTTCCTGCCTGGAGGACCTTTCCTAGTTCTTCATTGTTGTTTTCATGGAGCTGGGACCTCCCTTGGGAGACCTGGAATTCCTCTGGAGATTTTTTTTCCCTCCTGGGTAAATCCAGGGAGGAAAACCTCCTGGGAACTACCAGTCCTGAGCTCCAAATGAGGGAGAAATGGAAGTGGAGAACCTCAATTTTTTGCTCCAAAGGCTTTCCCAAGGATCTGAGCACCCCATCCAAGAAATCACCTTTCCCAACGGCTTCCCAGAGGGACTCCGGGTAGGATTTGGGGCATCTCCTTCTCCAAGGAGGACACCAGGAGAAGCTTTCTGTGTCTTGGCACTTGGGGCTCAACCTCCTTTTGAAGAGAGGCCCTGTGGTCAATCAGAGCACTCAACCTCCCAAAACCTCCTGCCAGCCAATCCAGAGGCTCTTCCCAACGCCATTCCCACCACAACAGTGGTGTTGTCCCATGGGAATGTGGATCTTCCTGGTGAAATTTCTGAATGGGGCTCAGGGATGTTTTGTCAAGGCCTCAAACTTCTGCATTACTGAGAATTCCAACCTTGGAGTGAGATTTTTTGTTATTATTATTATTATTGTTATTATTATTATTATTATAACATTTTATTTTTTACTATGGAAGCAAACATTTTCCAGCTCCAAGAGGATTCCAGCTTGGCAGCAGGAAAATCACGCCAGGCTATTTTTCCCTGGAAGCTTTGAAATCTCCTCTTCTTGGCTTTTCGGGCCCCGCTGCCTCCACAGACAGATCCATAAAAATCTATAAAAATATCACATAAATACGCACAGACACACTCGGTAAATTAATATTGGCAAGGGCTTCACTCCTCCAGTGCAAACCGCAGAGAAACATTCCCAAATCTGCGGATTCTGATGTAATAGGGCTGAGGTCTGGCATTCCGGGCCCGCGTTCCAAGCCTCAAATCCCAATCAGAGCTGTCATTCAGAGCCCAGCATTCCCGATGTTATTGCAGCCCCGTGGGCAGGACGAGGGAAAGGAGGGGATGAGGAGAAAGATGCTGGATTGGTTGGGTTTTTTGGGATTTGTTTCTAATTTCAGGACGGGCTGGGATGGGGGCAGGGATTTTAACCCTTTCCAGGAATCCCTGAGTTTGGCTGCGTGTCCCAGCAGGATCGAGGAAAATATCCCGATATTTAGTGGAAACCTCAGGGTTTCAAGGCCAGCTGTAGAAAATAGCAACCTAAAACCTCCTAAAGGATTAATTATTAGGAACTCTCCTGCGACAGGAGCTTTTCCAATGAGATTTTGGCAAGCTGAGGCTGTGTCTGGATTGGATAACCACAGGCAGAGGCTGCTTTGGATTTAAAAAAGGGAAAAATAAATGCAGGTGATTTTTTTCCTCAAATCCCATAGCCAAAGTATTTCCTTCCCATGTTTTCCATGGTGGGTTACACTCCCCCAAGCTGGACATCAGTCATCCAGCAATGGCTAAATTGTGCAATTCCAGCAAAATTCCCAGCTCAGCAGGCATCTTGTCCAGGCAAAAATTCCCAAGTGATCCTTGGATTGGGCCAAGAGGTTGTAGAGCGCTTTGGGTTCCATTGGGATGAAAATGCTGCGAAATTCCCAGGCATGGAATTAACCCCACTCCATCATGAATCCCTTACAAAATTCCCAGCTCAGCAGGCATCTTGTCCAGGCAAAAATTCCCAAGTGATCCTTGGATTGGGCCAAGAGTTTGTAGAGCGCTTTGAGTTCCTTTGGGGTGAAAATGCCACGAGACTCCCAGGCATGGGATGAACCCAACACCATCACGAATCCCTTGGGAAAATCCCATCTCCCCACCTCAGGGAACACAAACCCCACTTCCCAAGCTGCCAAAAGGACGGGATTCCCTAAGGATCTGGGCTCTGTGCGCTGCCAGGGTTGTGTGATGGTGCAGTAGGGCTGCGTTCCCTGTGTGACGCTGTTTTCTCCATCGTTTCTGCTGCAGGAGGTCTTTGATCGCCTCTATTTGATTTATACTGTTGGATACTCCATCTCCCTGGGATCCCTCACAGTTGCTGTCCTTATCCTGGGATACTTCAGGTAGGCGGCTCTGCTTTTACCTAAGTGACACCGGAAAAGCCTCGGGTTTTTCCGGAAGGATGAAATTGGGGTGGCGCAGTTCAGGAAGCCACCGGTGGTGGTGGCATGTGTGATTTGGACTGTGTTTAGGGTCACTTAGGGCAAACTTCCTGGGGGATGGTGGGTGGGATGTTGGAATTCCTTCCGCTTCCCTCAAGTGGAGTTTTCCAGGCCCTCTTTGCAGCAAATGGAAAAAGGGGCATCTCCAGGAATCCCTTGGAAGACTGCCCAGGATTTTCTGTCCCTATTATCCCTGCCGGTGACTAGCTTAGCTTTAGATGGCTGGTTTGCAGATAAATTAGGTTTCCAGAGGGAAATTCCACTCTAAATCCGAATGTTTGTCTAGGATAAACCAGTTGAAAGGGATGGAAAATTCCCAGGCAGATTCCTCCAATCTCTCCACGCTGCTGCTCTTCCCAGGGATCCAAAAATGACCCTCCAGACTCTGATTGTGTCCCCTCCCTTCCCACCATCCCTGCCAAGGGATTTAGACCCCTAAACACCACTTTGAACCCTCATTATCCATTCCTTAGATCCCGTGTTGCATTTTCCATCCCTGGAAGTGTCCAAGGCCAGGTTGGATGGGGCTTGGAGCAACCTGGGATAGTGGAAGGTGTTGAGGTTAGAATGGGATGATCCTTAAGGTCCCCTCCAACCCAAACCATTCTGGGATTCTGGGATTCTTTCTGGCACAGTGAGCATGGGATGGGAGGGATGAAAGGTGTCACTCACATCCAGGAATTTGTCCTTTGAGAATGTTCTATCTGGTGAGGTGACAGAGCAGGGTGACCCCAAACCCTGAGTGCCAGATTTGCTTCCCTTCAATGTCTGCTCGTGTCTTCTCCTAAAAAACCAGCAGGACCCGGACAAGAGCTGAGGGGGCCAGAACAGCCCTGTGCTGTCTGCAGAGGGATTTGGGAAGCTCGAGCCAAGCCCTGGGCACAGAACACTGGGAATAAAATGTGCGTCTCTGGGCTCTGAAAGGGCTCAGAGCTCTCTGCAGACAGCAAAAGGTGTCAGGGGTTTGCTGGGATAGCAAATCCCGAATTGGTGACACACCCAATCCAAAGGAGGCTGCAGACCCCATCCCTCCAGCACACTCCTGTTCTCCCAACCTTTTCCCTCCATTTCATTTCCCACTGGACACTGGCAAGGTTGTTAACATATTCCATGTCCAAGAGAATTCCTGTTTTTTCTTTATCCATGTGCTCTGAGCACTTCATTTCCAGCCCAGAGTACTTCAGCAACTGTGGTGGAGCATCTTTATCCCAAGGATCAGAGCAGCAGCAGGGATCAAGCCGGATTTCATCCTCGATAATCCAGAGATTCACTGACTCCCTTGCAAATGCAGGGAACAAAGCCAACCTTCATTTAAACCCCGTCCGTTCCACTCGGTGTAATTTGAATTATAAAAGTGCAGAGAACAAATGGTGCTGTTACCACAACATCCTCCAAAAGGGATGAAAACATGGCTCTTAATTAGTGCAGATTGTTGGGATTTAAGAGGGTATAAATCCATTTGTAAATCTGGGCATGGCAACAGAGCTCCAGAGCTCCAGAGACGACTCCAAGAGGCCAGTTCCTTCTTCTGAAAATCCTGATTCCTGATTCTAAAATACACCTCTTATTCCTGGCTCTGATCCATTCACCTCTCGCCATCCCCGAAAAAGCTTTTCCCCCAAAAAGGACCTTAAAGCGCTTTACAACCAGGATTTGTGGGGTCACTGCTGCCATTGCTGGGGTGGAGCCCACAAGCTGCTCCAAAGGATAATGTGTCCTGCAGGAAACAGGGAGAACAGCTCAGCACCCCAGAGTTACTGTTGGAGTTGCTCCTAAATTGGGCTGGGCACAAAAGTTAATGTTTTGCAGGAAGCTCTGTAAGGTTTCCACTGGCCAAAAGTTATGGAACCTCTGGTACCCAAGGGTGAGTGTGGATAGGAGAGCAGGAATGGCTTCCCACTGCCAGGAGGCAGGGTTAGAGCAGATTTTAGGAAGGAATTCCTGGCTGGAAGGGTGGGGAGGCCCTGGCACAGGGTGCCCAGAGAAGCTGTGGCTGCCCCTGGATCCTTGGAAGTGTCCAAGGCCAGGCTGGACGGGGCTTGGAGCACCCTGGGATAGTGGGAGGTGTCCCTGCCCATGGCAGGCACAGGGGGATGGCACTGGATGGGCTTTGAGTCCCATCCAACCCAAACCATTCCATGATTCCCTGAAGCCCCTGGAGGAGGTGTTAATCCATTTCCCAACCCCATGGGTGAGCCGGGGTGGAGCTGGATGGTCTTTAGAGTCCTTTCCAACCCAAACCCTTCCAAGATTCTGTGATTCCTTGAAGCCCCTGGAGCAGGTATTAATCCATTTCCCAGCCCCACGGGAGCATAGGGAGAGGTGACCTCACTCTGCTCCCCATGGGAACACGGTGCCAGTGGGAGCAGCTGCGGCTCTCCGGAGCCGGAGGTGGCCTTGACTCCATCCAACAGTTGGACTAAACTTCCCAATCCTTCTTCTCCTCTTCCAGACGTTTGCACTGCACTAGGAACTACATCCACATGCACCTGTTTGTGTCCTTCATGCTGAGAGCCGTCAGCATCTTCGTGAAGGACGCGGTCCTGTACTCCGGGTCAGCCCTGGAGGAGATGGAGCGGATCTCCGAGGAAGACCTGAAGTCCATCACGGAAGCACCTCCAGCGGATAAATCGCAGTTTGTGAGTATTCCCGGAGTGGTGTTTTTCCGGGATTTGTGTTTTTGTCCTCTCTGTTCAACACTTTCCCTCTTTCGGGGAGTGTTCCACCCTACTCACCTTTCACAACCTCTTCCCATCCTTTCCCACTCCCAGTCTGCTGTTTCAGAGGGATTGCCCAATTCCTGAGCTAAGGAAAAGCTTTTCCCATGGCAGTCAAAGTTGATGGCTTGATTCCCATCTACATTCCCCTGATACCCCCTGGAATTTATGGCTGTGGAAACATTCCTGACCATCCCAGCACAAGGCACATCCAGCTTGGCTCACAACACTTCCAGGGATGGGGAATGCATGATTTTTCTCTCTTCCAAATGGAAAAAAAGACATTTTGGAAGGGAAAATGGGGGGATGATGGGGTGTTCCAAAACTCATCTGCAAAAAGGAGGTGTCTAAGAGAGAGACCTTAGACAGAATTGAGGTTGGAAAAGAATTCCGAGATCATCCAACCTTGGAATGGTTGGTGACTGCCCGATCCCCACCTTGTCATCAGCCCAGAGCACTGAGAGCCACATCCAGGAATTCCTTGGACCCCTCCAGGGATGGGGACTCCAAACCTCCCTGGGCAGCCCCTTCCGAGGCCCGACCACCCTTTCCATGGAGAAATTCTTCCTATGTTCAACCTGAACCTCAGGTCCCATTTATGGTTGGTTGAGTCAGTCCAGCCAACCCAGGCAGACGAGTCAACATCCCAAACTAAAAATGGAAGGGAGGTCAGTTGGACTCTTCTCCAAAATTCCATGGGCTTTTCACTGTATAGAAATCTCTGGTGGTGATATCTTCATTGTCCAGATGCTTGGGGGGGATGAAGCCCATCCTCATGTTTCCCACATCCTGAAGCTCTTGGCTCTCCTTGTCATTGGTCCCATCACAGATTTCCCACGGAATCCTGGATATGGCACCTTCTCACTCCCCACAACTCCCTGACAGGAGGGGGCAGCCGGGAGGGGTCGGGCTCTGCTCCCAGGGAACAGGGACAGGAGGAGAGGGAACGGCCTCAGGCCGTGCCAGGGGAGGCTCAGGTTGGACATCAGGAGGAATTTCTCCATGGAAAGGGTGGTCAGGCCTTGGAACTACCCAAGGAGGTTTGGAATCCCCATCCCTAGAGGCATCCAAGGAATTCCTGGATGTGGCACTTGGTGGTCTGTTGGGGATCAGGCACAGGCTGATCTTGATGGTCTTGGAGGTCTTTTCCAACCTTAAGGATTCTGGGATGAACTTCCTGCCTGAAGGATTTGTTGGGCTTCTCAAGTCTTTCCCAGCTTGTGCTACAACCCAGGACCAGCAACACTCTGTGAAAAATCAGAGGATTTGGGAATGTCCCACTGTGCATCCGAGTGTCCCAACTGGAACTTGGTCATTGTGTTCCCTTCCCATCCTGGAGGTCCATGTTGTTAATTTATGGAGTCTCACTCAACGCACTCCAAACACTCATTTTTTTAGAAAGAACACAGAATGTTTCACTGCATTGTTTGGAGTTTCTCCTCGTGCCGGGCTCATTATAAGGAATAATTAGGATAATCTACGGCATTGTCTGAATATTAGCATTTAATGGCATTTCCCACTCTTCAGAATTGCGAGGCAAACAAGCGACGCAGGCGACAATTAATGGATTTCTTTTGTTTCCAAACGAAGTGGGAACTTTGCAATTATCGCCTCATGTTCCCCCCATGAGGCAGTAAATACAAAACATAAATATAGAAAATATTATTGAACCTAGATGGTGACTTTTTAGAGATATAAAAAATATTATGGAATTCATGGGGATTTTTAATTTATCTATTTTAACTCCCTTTGTCTAAGAAAGAAAATGAAGGTAATGTGTGCCTATCTTATCAATATGCAAATATATGTATAGATGTATATATTGATTGGCAAAAAAATAGCATAAGAGCTGTGCCAGGATAAAAAAAAATCCTCTTTTTATTTCCAAGGTATTATTGGAATTTTCTGTCAGTCCTTTGTATCAATCAAAGGAAAAGGCAGCACAAAGATGTACCACTGCCAAGGCAGCCCCAGGATTCCCGGGAAATCCAGCTCCCCAGACTCCAAGGATATCCACATTGACAAGAGGTGGCTTTGCACTGATTAATCCCCATATTTTGCAGCCTTTCTCTACTGGAGCTGAGAAATTGGGAAGGGTGACTTTGTCCCACTCTGTCCCAAGGGAGTGTTGGGTCACAGTCAGGGTTTTGCTCCCAAAAAACCAAAGGATTTCAGCTCAGTGTGGAGAGAGAGCTCAGCTCAGGAGTCCATTTAACACCAGGATGTCCTGGAAGTCTCTCCCAGATCTCCCACCTTGCAGCTCAGGTCTGCTCCGGAAACACCTTGACAATTCCAGGGGGAAAACCTCCAGGTCCTGTTTGCTCTTGGAACACCTGGCTCCAAAGGCAGCAGGAGCCATCTGGGATGTCTTTGTTGAGGACTGACTTGGAGGATCCATGACAGGATGGGGTGACTTCATCCCAGCTTGGTCTTTCCATGACCTGAGGAAGGAGTTGTAATTCCAAGTGCTGTGACTTCAGCAGGACACCCAGACCAGGACAACTTGGCCAAGGCCCTTTGGCCTCCAACATGGACAAGAAACACAGGGAAAAGATGGAACACAGAGAAAGATGAAATACAAGGAAAAGACGGAACACAACTGCTCCAGGAAGCATGTGAGCCCCTTACCACCGGGTTGGGAGAGAGCAGGACCAGGCCATCAATTCTTCTCCTCCTCCTCCCAACTCCCCAGCTGTAGGAAAAATCACCTTTGGCTCAGGAGTTTTTTTCCCAACTGTTCATCTTTCCTGTTCTCCCACAGATTTTCCCCCTTATAAAAACCCTGCAAGAGAATTTTCTGACTTATTTCGCCATCCTCCACCTTGTTTCCCACCCCACTGCGCTGTTTGCGCAGGGCGAGACTTTCACCCCCTGTTCCTTCTCTGTCCTTCTGTGGTCACTGCAGGTGGGCTGTAAAGTGGCTGTCACCTTCTTCCTCTACTTCCTGGCAACCAATTACTACTGGATTCTGGTGGAAGGGCTCTATCTCCACAGCCTCATCTTCATGGCATTTTTCTCAGAGAAGAAATATCTTTGGGGATTCACGTTATTTGGCTGGGGTAAGTCACGGCTGCTCCGCGGGGCTCACCTGGAAAAGCCTCTTGGAGGTGGCTCTTGAAGGAAATTGTGAATAAACGGAAATACGGGAGAGGGGATGGAGGCAGGATGAGCAGCAGGGGGCTCTCGCAAGGACAGGTTTTCCATCCTGGGAAGCCTTGATCATTCCTGAATTGTGGCGATTACGCTGTGGCTCTTCTGGGGTCTCTGGAAGGATCAGCCCAGGCTTGGAGAGGCAGCACAAAGATCCAGGGAATCCCAGGATGGGTTGGGTTGGAAGGGACCTTAAAGCCCATCCAGCCCCACCCCTGCCATGGACAGGGACGCCTCTCACTATCCCAGGGTGCTCCAAGCCCCATCCCACCTGGCCTTGGGCACTTCCAGGGATCCAGGGGCAGCCCCAAATCTCTGGTGGTGCCTCACCACCCCCATATTTTGCCATCCTCCCAGGGCAGAAAAAGTGAGGGCTAAATTTGGGATGAGACAGCCAGTTTTAGGGAGTTATCCCCATCTCTTCCCAGGACCTCCTGCTGAGAAACCAGGGCTGAACTGGAGGGGCAGAAATTTGTGGGAGGTTTGGAGCATCTGCTCCCAATGAGAGCCCTGAGCTCTGATTTCCTCCCTCAAACCTCAGCTGCTTAAAATCCCTGAGGTCTCCTGAGCCTTGGAACACCACTGGAAACCTGCAATTTGTGGGAAAGGCTTTTTTATTTTCCTTTTCTTTCAACTTGGGCATCTTTTCCCTGAGTAACGAGAAAGGGGCGGGATGTGGGTGCAGGGAAGGGGCTCATTAGGAGAAGACATTGTGGGCACGCACATTTTGGAGGAGAATGGGATTTCTGTTCACTCCTGGCTTTAATTTTGGCTTCCCAGGAGTTACGAGGTGCTGGGACAATAAAACAACTGCCCACGGTTGTCTCGGAGTCTGGGGGTTGGGAGGAGAGCAGGGAATGTTTCCGATGATCCTTGGGGATGGAAGGAAGGATAATGGGGCGTGGGTTTAAACAGGAATTACAGCAGGAAAACCTGTCCAGCGGGGCTGTGGTTACCTGGCCCAGCACCACTTCCCAGATTCCAGGTCCCAAATCCACCTGGCCACATCCTGACTGCATTTAGGACGAGGTTCAGGTGGGCACCGCCCCATTCCCCATTCCAGAAGGTGATTTTTATGGAAAAAAGCTGGTGGCTCTCTCTAACAGTGGAGCTCGGAGCAAGGCAGGGAACACAGAACTGAGTTTAGGAAGGACTGCAGATTTTTGGGATTCAATACTCCGGGGCAGGACTCTCTCCAGCCTTTCTCCTTCCCAAATGGGATATGGGAAGAAGCTCCTTCCAAAACTCCTGTTCAGCTGCTCCACAGGTCAGAAACTGCTGGTGCTGACGGATGATAAAGATGGGAGATGTGAATATAGAAATATCCCAAAGTGGGAATCCATCTCTCAGGAAAAGCCTAGTCCTGGGCAGCTGGAAAAATTTTGGGAAAATCAATAAATTAAGAGATATTTGATGGGGCTTGGAGCGACCTGGGATAGTGGAAGTTGTCCCTGCCTTTGGCAGGGGGTGGAATGAGATGGGATTTAAGGTCCCTCGTAACCCAGATAATTTTGGGAATCTATTTTGGGGATTTGGCATTTCTTATCTCAGCTCCTGAGGGACAGAGAGGGTTTGGGATGGCACCTCTTTGCTAAAGCAAACGAACAAAACCCCAACTAAATTAAATTAAAGAAAGAGAAATAAACTCATCTTCTTCCAAACCTTCAAGCTCTGTAAAAATTGCCTCTCAAAAAAAAATGACATTAAACTGCCCAGAGCAGACTTAAAGAAGCAACTCCCCAGAGGGAATTTGGGAAGAGAGGGAAGCGGCTGGAAAATAATGCCATGTGTTTAACAGGCAAAACCAAAGGAAAACAGCGGGACAGGCAGGGATTGCTCTCATTAATTCTCCTGAGCGCTGCCAGGGAAGAATCGTTTTATCGGAGCAGCCGCAGGGCTGGAGTCACACCTGTCACAACAGCCAGCATCCCTGGGCTTCCAGGAGCCTGGGGCTGCTCCGTGGAAATTCCTCTGGAATGAGAACACAGGATCCCGCCGGTGGCAGTTGGGATCGCTTTGTTTGGATTGGGATGATAATGTCCACACAGGCACCCGCACAGGCGGATTGTTTGGATAAATTTTTTTGGGCACTGGAAAGGGCAAACCAATCCAGGAGCCACTGGAGACAGTGGAAAAATTCCAGTTCCCTGCAGCGGGCACTGGACCCTGCCCACACCGCAGCAATGAGTGACGGGGAATCAGGGATGAATAATTATTCTGCAGAAAAGACAAGTTTGCCCCCCAAAACCTGGAATATTCTGGCAATATAATCAGTGTTGGATTTGTCCCACCTGGAAATCTCCAAGGTGGAAACAGGGAGCAAAAATCACCCCACAACACCTTATTTCTGGGAAAAGCGGGACAAAGAGCAATTCTTTGATGTCAGCTCCGTGGATTTCTGTCCGTTATTTTCAATCCACATCCTCACTGGCACAAGCTCCCTCAAAGTCCTCGATTCCCTTCTTCCAAGAGAGACCCTGCTGATGGAAAGGAACTCGTTCCACGCCAGCACCCACCCCAAATAAATAAATAATGGCATTATGGGCAACAATAAATCCCTCGGGAGACTCCCAGCTCCCTGCAGCTGTTTTTTGAAGGAAGTTTAGGAACCATGACCAATAGCCAGGAAACCTGAGCTGATTCCATTGGCGTTTTTCCTTCACACCACGTTAATTCCCACACACACGGCTGGGCTGCCCTGGGTTTCAGCAAATTGGGGATTGCAGGGACACCTGGAAAAGATAAAAAGGGTGGTGGAAGGTGCTCCAAAAATCTATGATGGGGAGCCCTGCGTGTTTATCTAAGCAAGAATCATCCTTCCCAGAAAAATTTGTACCAAGCAGGACGAGAGGCCTTAAAAGTATTATTATTATTATTCCATTTAATATCAGGATAATGGGACACAGAGGGACTCAAAAACACAGGCATTGTTCCTTGGAGAGGCTTTGAAATCCCAGGGAATCGAGACCAGAATTCCCAGACCTACACGAGGCCTTTATTCCTAAACTCCCTTCCAGCAGTCACTCCCTCACGCCACATGCATGAAATCCATTTTTCCAACTGCTGGGAGACATGGACATGGGAAAAGCCCCCGAGGGGGTGGGATGGTGAGCAGAGCTTTCCCATTTTCTGGCTGCTGGGGAGATTCCTGACTTTATAGCACCTGCATTGTACACACTGTGTGTGGGGCTGGAAATGCACAGCGCATACAATGTGGATTCTGTAAAGGTCACTCACGGCACGGCGGGGCTGGGCTGGGGGCAGCGGGGAGGAGATCTGTGCATCCATCCCTGCATCCATGTATCCATCCATCCATGTACCCATGCATGCATCCATGTATCCATGCATGTATCCATCCATGCATCCATGTATCCATCCAGCCATGTATCCATCCATCCATGCATCTATTCATGTATCCATGTATCCATCCAAAGATTCATCCATCCATCCATGCGTCCATGTATCCATCCACCTATCATGCATCCATGCATGCATGCATCCCTCTCTCCCTCCCTCCCTCCCTCCCGCCATCCCTCCATCCCTCCCTCCATC
>VWZW01003151.1:196663-262585 GCA_013397115.1 Edolisoma coerulescens
CCATCCATCCATGTATCCATCCATCCATGCATGCATGCAGGCATCCATGCATTCATGCATCCATGCATCCATCCGTTAATCCATCCATCCCTCCCTCCATCCCTCCATCCACCCATCCATCCATCCATCCATCCATCCATCCATCCATCCATCCATCCATCCATCCATCCATCCCTCCACCCATCCATCCATCCATCCATCCATCCCTCCACCCATCTATCCATCCATCCATCCCTCCACCCATCCATCCATCCATGCACACATTGGGATTTTAGGGATAACTGTTTTCCCCTGGATGTTTTATTGTTGCTTGGGAGCTTGAACTTGGCACAGGATTAGTGAGAATGGGAATTGTGTCTCCTCTGGAGCTCAGGACAGGCAAGAGAGGCACAAATTCCTGTCAAACATATCCAAACCTCCCCAAAAACCCATCCTTCAGACTTAGAGCTTCGCTGTAGTGGGAATATCCAATATTTCATGGCCAGGCTTCCAACATGGCAGCTCCTCAGTGGATCTAAACTGGAACAGCACCAAAAACTTCAATCCATTTAAACCTCTGATGGTATTCCAGAGCCTGCCCTCCTTTCCATGGATAGGTAGATACCAGGGAGGAGGAAAGAGCTGGTGCCTGTCCCAAGGAATCAGCCCCTTCCCCGAGCCCTCTCCTCCCTCGCTCCAAGTTCCCAGTGCAACAGGTCAAGGATTTTCTTCCCAGTGCCGGCAACCCAGGGAATTGTGGAGCGGGATGAATTCCTTACAAATGTGGCTTTGTAGGAGTGCCGGGCCTGAGTGAGGCTCTGTGTTTAATTATTTATGCTTTCTTATATTACCCCAGCATTCCCAGCTCCCGGCCCGGATAAGGGCCCCGTTGTCCCGGGCTTTGGGACACGGCCGTCCCTGCTCCACACCCCGTGGTCAGGAAAACCTTTAAGCACCCTAATGAGACTTAAGTGCATGCTGAAAGTTAAGCCTGGGCTTATCCCCGAGCCCCAGTGAGCTTAGACTGGGAACAGCCTCTTCACAGTCCCCGCTGATAAATGTCGCCTTTATTTATTTTTTAATTTTTTTTTTTTTCCCACCTGAAAGAGGTCATTCTTCCCGAATTTGTGGAAGCTACTGTGGATTGGATCCTGCTTTTTAAGGGAAGCCAGTAGGGGACTCGGTTGTACAAATAACTGGACCCTAAAAAAATAAATACCAAGTTGCATTTGGACATTGGGGAATTTTTTTTCCACGTTTCACAGGGAAAAGATGATGGCCCGGGGCAGCTGTGCTGAAATCAGGATGGTTCATTTGGGAACGAACCTTTGGCTGGACATTTTAGAAGCATAATCTGAAATTTTAGCATTTCTCTGCTCTGTGAGGCAGCACTCGCATTTAACAGAGCTTCCAATCCATCCAGGGATTTTCTGGGAGGAACGGTCTGAGCCTGACTCCTGATCTGCTTTTCCTTGATGTGAACGAAGGGAGGAAATATCTTGGGAAAAGTGTACTGCATAAAACCATTGGAATCATGGAATCATGGAATCATGGAATGGTTAAGGCTGGGAGGGGGCTTAAGGATCGTCCCATTCCATTCCCTGCCATGGGCAGGGACACCTCCCACTATCCCAGGGTGCTCCAAGCCCTGTCCAGCCCGGACTTGGACATTTCCAGGGATCCAGGGACAGCCACAGCTTCTCTGGGAATTCCAGCCCAGCCCCTCTCAACCCTCCCAGCCAGGAATTCCTTCCCAACATCCCATCTCTCCCTGCCCTCTGGCAGTGGGAAGCCATTCCCTGTGTCCTGTCCCTCCATGCCTTGTCCCCAGTCCCTCTCCAGCTCTCCTGGAGCCCTTTTAGGCCCTGCAAGGGGCTCTGAGCTCTCCCTGGATCCTTCTCTTCTCCAGGTGAACATCCCAGCTCTCCCAGCCTGGCTCCAGAGCAGATTTCTCTGTTTCCCATGGGATGAGTTGGCCAAAGCCGGTTTCTGTCTCTCAGGTTCCAGCACTCTCAGGCCTCGGAGACCACGGAGTTCAACCATCCCCCAGCACTGCCAAGGCCACCCTTGACCATGTCCCGAAGTGCCACATCCACAGGGCTTTTAAATCCCTCCAGGGATGGGGACTCCACCACTGCCCTGGACAGCTGTGCCAGGGCTGGACAGCCCTTTCCATGAGGAATATTCCCAATATCCAACCTGAGCCTCCCCTGGCCCAGCCTGAGGCCATTCCCTCTCCTGTCCCTGTTCCCTGGGAGCAGAGCCCGACCCCCCTGGCTGCCCCCTCCTGTCAGGGAGTTGTGCAGAGCCACAAGGTCCCCCCGAGCCTCCTTTTCTCCAGGCTGAGCCCCTTTCCCAGCTCCCTCAGGAGTTTTCCAGCCCCTTCCCAGCTCCATTCCCTTCCCTGGGCATGCTCCAGCCCCTCGCTGTCCCTGTCATGAGCACCCCAAATTGGATCATTCAGCTCTTGGACATGACAGCTCAGCCTTTCCAAGCCTCAATTATACTGGAATAATTAAAAACTGCTCCTTCCACCTTCCCCAAACCCACTCCACCTGGAATTCTGGTGCCGGAGCCCTCAGATCCCCACTGACCCCGTGTCACCTGTGTTCTCTTGCAGGACTCCCTGCTGTGTTTGTCACAGTGTGGGCCAGCGTCAGAGCCACTCTGGCCGACACAGAGTAAGTCTCCTGGGTTTGCTTCTCTCCCTTTCATCTGCAAAGTTTTCGTGGGATTTGTGGGTGAATTCAAAGGGAAAAATAACCAGGCAAAGCTGGAATTCTCCTCTGACATCACTAACTTTTGGAGGAGGGCGGTGGCTGGAAGGGAAGGATAAATTTCCAGTTTGTTTTGCAGGATTCGGTAAATGGGAATAGCTGCAGTTGTTATCCCTGGGGATAAAGGGACAGTGCCACAGGGCAGGGACAAGACAGGGATCCTTAAAATCCGGAATGAGAGGGAATGAATTTGGGACATGGCAGCTGAAGTGCAGTCGGAGAAGTTTGGTGTGGGGAGGTGGTAGAACTGTAACTCCTCCATGGATTTTACAATCCCAGGAAGGTTTGGGTTGGAAGAGACCTTAAAGCTCATCCTTAAACCTCCCACTATCCCAGGGTGCCCCAAGCCCCATCCAACCTGGCCTTTCCCCCAAAATTCACAGGCTTGACCACACAGTAGCTTCCATGTTCCCAGGATCCTCCAGCGGAGGGTCCCCAGGCATTCCCAAATGGCTTTCCCTGGGAGGACACTGCTTTCCACATGGGATTTCAGCTCCAGGGTGGGATGGGTGGATCAGCCGAGCTGCTGAGGGGTGACACAAGGGTGACACCGGCTCATCCTCACAGAGGCTTCCAGGGAGCACGGAAGGTTTTCCGGCCTTGCTTTCCCTTAGGAGCTGGCCTGGGAAAACTGCAGCTGCCATGTGGGGGTTACCTGGATCGGATAAGGAAAAGCCTGTGGAATTCCCATCTCCACAGCTGGAGAGAATTCCAACGGAATAATTAACACCGAGTCACCTTTTCCAATGGCTGCTGGAAACTCCTGGGAACAAATAGTGCCCATCCCATCTTGGCAGAGGAGGACTGGATCCCAACATCCCAATATCCCAAAACCCACAGCACCAATTGGCACTTCCAGTCCTCACTGGGATAAGGACTGAAGGTGGAAGGGAGAGAAAGATTTTGAGGGATTTGCCTGGGTCAAAGGGTTGAAGGAAACCCAGGAAGTGAGTGTGGAACCCCAACACTGTCCCCATCACCACATCCCCATTGGAAGTGGTGCAGGTCTATTCCAAGGGGGAATCATGGAATGGATCCTTTAAAGGTCGTCTAATCCAACCCCCTTCCATGAGCAGGGACATATCCGGGATTGAAGAGGCCTACAAGGAAGCTGGAGAGGGATTATTCATCAGGAACTGGAGGGACAGCACACAGGGAATGGCTTCCCACTGCCAGAGGTCAGGGAGAGATGGGATCTTGGGAAGGAATTGTTCCCTGTGAGGGTGGTGAGGACTGGGATGGAATTCCTAGAGCAGCTGTGGCTGCCTCTGGATTCCTGGAAGTGTCCCAGGCCAGAGTGGACGGGGCTTGGAGCAACCTCTCTCCCATGGCAGGGATTTGGAATAAAATCATCTTTAAGGTCCCTTCCAACCCATCCCATTCCAGGACTCTGTGATCCTACATCAGTTCAGCCGCTCCTTTGTTCATGAAACTGGGATTACTTTTTTAATGTAGGGATTTTCTCTGGTAAGGAAGTGAAGAAGTGGAAAAGGATCCATTCCTGCCTGGAAAGGACAAGCCTGGGATGAGAGTGGAAAGAGCTGGAAAGAGCTTCACTCTCTGGAGAGCAGAACCATCCCAACCATAGGAATATTCTCAATTTTTAGGAATATAACAGCAGGGAAAGGGATATTCCAAAATCTCGTGGAATGCAGGCGAGGTTAGACCAAGTCCTTCCACAAGGCTTTGGAGGAATTCCTCCTTCCAGGGGGATTTTTCTGATGAAACCCTTGAGTGTTGCTCTTCTGATGCTTTCCTGATGGGATGTCAATCTCTCCTCAGGTGTTGGGACTTGAGTGCTGGCAATTTAAAGTGGATTATTCAGGTGCCCATCCTGGCAGCTATCGTGGTGAGTATGGAGGGAGTGAGGGGCTAGGAGACCCTTGGGAAGAGCTGATCCAGGATTTCCTACTCTAATCTCCCTGATAACACAAATCCTGCTTTATGATAATCCCTACATATCCACTTTGAGGGGGTTATGTTTGTCCTGCTGGGAATTTTGGCAGCTGAATATGGCAGAAGAGTTTGTGAGCCACTCCAAGGGGAGAAAATTCCCACATTTTTGGGGGTATGACCCTAAAATCATTAATGAAACCAACAATTCCAACCCAGAGGATCCTGGAAGCTCCCAGGGTTCGCAGCACGTTCTCCTCAGGCATCTCCGGTGGGAAGAGATGGAATTTGGGGTCTGTAGCTGGACCAAAGCTTTTCCCAGGCATCAGGGTCATCCCATTCTTTCTGAACTGATAAAAGCTCGGGAAGCCTGAGGTGGGAAGGAAAATTAAATCATCCCAGCTTTGATTGGATCTTTAATAACAGAGGGTGGATTATTCCAACCCCCAGCCTGGGAGGGGAAAGGAAGGATCCAAGTGACATCATCCCAACACAGGAGGAGCTCTCCAAAGCTGGAGAGGTCGTTATGAGATTTAATTATCTGCACCAGGTGAATTCAATCATGTCCTAATTAGCTACACCTGCTTTCAATGAATCCATTAATTACCCTCTTCCANCCTACCCCTCCGCTCCCACAAATCCTGCCCCCCTTTCCACTCATCCGTGAGTAGGAATCGGTAGGAATCTCTCCCCAGTCCAGAGGGTTTGGAATCGGGCTCTTCCTCCTGAATCAGGAGGCTTTGGAAGATGCTCAGTGTGGGTGAGAAGAACACCAGACACACAAAAAGCAGGAAATTTTCCGAGGTGGATGTGCTCGTCTGTGCCGTTAGGTGAGATTTTTTGGGGGTTGGGGGAGCTGGGGCTGGCTTTCATCCTTTTTGCTGGAAATTCTCCACCTGGCTCCAGCGATTCCTTGGAAGAAACGCATCACCGAGACCACATCTTTGGGAATGGAACAGCGGAGGCTGGAGAAGAACGTTCAGATGGTTCAATGGAACGAGTTCCAGCAACCCCATCGCATTTCATTTAAAGGCCAATTAGCAGAGGAGAAAGAGCCCAATTGAGGCTCATCCTTGGAAAAACAAGGTTTCTCCGGGAGGCTGTGCCTGTGCCCCGGCAATTTGCGAACGCAGCTGTTTATTATGCAAAAAATATTCTGTGGGTTGTGTCTGTTTAATTTCTGTGGGTTCGTATTGTTCACTTGGCTGCTTCTGCCATCCCCACGTTGCTGGACCAGGTCCTGTGTCTTCTGGATGAGATTTTGGAGGCCAAGGGGTTTAAAATCCCTTCACTTTCTGCTAATTTGGGTGGGATTCCTTTGTCTGGATTTCTTTTCAAATTCAGCACATTTGGGGAAATCGGAGGAGTTTCCCTCCTGGGTGCGATAAGGTTGGGAATCTTTAGTTTTGCTGACAAAGGCAGAACAAGATCCCACTTTGGAAGCTTTAAAGCTGGAAAAACTCCCATAGAGACATAAATCCTGCTCGGTTTTTCCCTTCCAGATTGGTTTCCAAGGAATTAGATGCCCCCAGGCTCTGTGCTTCCCTGCCTGGCGGTCTGTCCATTCCTCCCTTAGAATTCCTGTGCCAGTCAGGAAATTTCAACCCAATGGAACTCAGGGAATGGGGTTTCAGGGATGTAACATTCCCACAAACCTCATGAAAACAGGGAAATGGATACAGGAGGGAAATTTCACTCATATCCCAGTGAGGGAAGGGTGTGGCATCACCTTCCCTGATTTTTTTTTTTTTTATGGAGGACAGTTCCTAATGAACCTGCACCTCCTTAAAGGAGAAGGAATCCAACCACAGGAGACAAAGCCATGGCAAACCAGGCCCTGCTGGTTCAGCAGCTCAGGGAATTCCTGGTTTTACCAGGGAGGATAATTAACCATTGGAACAACTCTCCAATGGTTGTGGTGGGATCTCCGTCATGGAAATGCTGGAACCTGGATCTGCTCTGGCTCCAAGCAAAATGAATCCAAGGAGGTCTCTTGGACTGTCCACCTTGAGGTTCACAATGGTCACTCCCTAAAATTCCTAGCCTGTGTGTGGTGGGGTAATTTGGTGTCTTGGAATGCTGGAGCCTCCAGAGGAATCCATAGGAAACAGCATTTTCCAGCACTGTGGATACGCTCAGTGCAGTTACAGGATGGTTCTGCCTGTGCCATAATCCCATGGATGGGTTTGGCTGGGCCAGCAGTAGGTGGAATCCAGGGAAACCAAGCTCTGAAGAGCTCTAAAAAGATGGGAATCCTCCAATGAGGTTTCCAATGGGAATTCCTCTCTGTGAGGCGTTGCCATTAAATTTTCCCACGTGTATAGGACAAGATTGGAATCATGGAGTCATGAAGGCTGGAAAAGTTCTCTCAGATGTAATCCCACCATTCCTTCAGCACAACCATGGTCACCACTAACCCTTGTCCCCAAGTGCCACTTCCACACAGGATCCCACCACATCCGGGATGGGGATTCCACCACGTCCCGGAATGGGGATTCCACCTCTTCCCGGGGCAGCCCGTTCCAAGGTGGTCAGGCACCACTGGAATTATCTTGAGCAGTTGGCCATGATTTGGGTCCACAGATGTGTCTCCCTGAAAGGAATTTGATATTACTCCTTGATTGTCCTTATCTGCCCCATCCTAAACACTTTCCAGAGGAAGCTCAGCGGTAGAAATATGGGAGAAATCCAGAGAAATACAACAGTTTTGTTGCCCTTCTGCATTCTTGAGCTGTCATATCCAGTTAGGTCCACTCTGTGGCTTGTTCTTTCCTTCTGCACATGGAAATATGGGAAGGCATCCTGTGAGTGTTCCTGGTATCCCGAGGGGATCTTAATCCCAGCTGGGCTGTGAAAGACAAATAAAACCTCATTTTGGCCTTCTCCAGGTGCCTGCTGGGCTGTCTGGCTCAGGTGTTTCCCTGTGAGATGTCCACACCTTGTGAGCCATTCCGTATCCTCCCTGAAGGTTAAAATCCCTGGGATCATTCCTGGGATGCTCATCCCTTCCACAGGAGGAGCTTCCTCCCCAGTCGCAGCCCCTGCCTCACCTGGGGGAAACTTCAACTGAACAACTCCACCATTTTCACCATTTTTTAACACTTCTCCTTTCTTTGTTGTTTGTTTTCTTTTCAGGTAAATTTTATTCTCTTTATCAATATTATCAGAGTCCTCGCAACCAAGCTCCGAGAGACAAATGCAGGGAGGTGTGACTCGAG
The DNA here is from genome assembly GCA_013397115.1 of Edolisoma coerulescens. NCBI lineage: Eukaryota > Metazoa > Chordata > Aves > Passeriformes > Campephagidae > Edolisoma > Edolisoma coerulescens. The sequence goes on from VWZW01003151.1 coordinate 204,531, forward strand.
ACAACAGTACAGGTGAGTGTCACCTGCCCTGTCCCCTTTTTGGGGTGGGACAAAGTCCTTGGTTCACCCCCTTGGCTGTGGAAAAAGCCCAGGGTGACACTGGAGCCACCTGAAATAAGGTGAGAAGGTTGTTGTTGTCCAAGTGTGGTGATGCAGAATGAATCAGAGCAATTTAAACCTCTCCTAAGCCCTTCAAATCCAACCTGCTGGAGGTTAGGGAGGAAGTCCAGCTCTTCAGCCAGTTTTTGAGCCAAAAGTGCAAAAATAAAACATTTTTTGTGCTGTTGAAGGCCATTAAACTTGTATCAGTTTATTTGCTTATATTTATTTCCCTCCTGTGCTTTGTAAAGCTTGGCCTATTTGTTAAACCTGCCCTTGAGCGGGTGTTTCAGTACCTTGGCTGAACGGGAAAAAAAAAGATTCCGATTTAGTTTTGTTTTTTGTTTGGTTTTCCTTTGTTCTGCCAGCTCGTCTCCCTTGATCATTCAGGTTATTTGTGTCATGGTCAAAAACTGGATGGAAAACTCTGGGACACCACGGCTGCTTGAGAGCTCCCGAGGTTTCTCGGGATCTCCTGGACTGTCCAACAGGACACTTTGGGAAGGAGGGGGGAGAGTGGAATGATTTGGGATGTAAACCATGAGCTCATTGCTCCCACCTCCCTCTCCAAACTTGCATCTGAGGCAGGAGGGAGGTTTGGCAGGAAAACGCCTCCCAGTTTTCCTCGCTGCCCTGTCAGGGCTCTGATTTATCCATTTATTTACTTCTCCCTGGCGGAAGCTTTGCCACTAATTATGGTTTGGATGGGCCCTGCTCCTTTTAAAGCATTCAGCTCCCTTGGTGGTTTGCAGTGGCCGGACAGAGGCGGTGCCGGTGCTTTCTGGGAGCGATTCCTGCCCTTCCCGATCCCTACTGCACTTGGGGACTTGCTGGAACTCTTGGCACAAGGTTTAATCCCTCAATTAATGGCACTTCCAGGCAAAGCTGATTCCCTCCGGAGCCAGCCCAGCCAAGTACTTGGGGTCATGGTGCCTCCTTGGAGTCCCCAACACAGATCCTGTGCTGAGGTGGAGCTGCTTCCTGGAAAAAGGAGCTTTTCCAAGTGATGCTGAATCCCAAAGCACCTCCTAAGAGTGGTCACCTCTGCCCTGTCCTCTTCCCCCAGATATCTGGAGTAATTCAACTCCTAATTCGCTTCCCTCTCCTCCAGCCTTGCTCATTGCACAGGAGCCACTGATCCGGGGTGGATTTTCCTGTCTTGCCTCAACGGAGTGGTTGAGGTTGGAAGAGACCTCTGGAAGTCAATCTTCCAACCTCCTGCTCACTGTGGGTTCTGTAGGACCACGTCAGGATGGAAAAGCATTCTTTAGGGATAAGGGGGTTTGGTGGCTGTTGGAACCTGAGGGCTGGAATTGCAGCACACATTCCTTTCATTCCTCTCCACCTTCCACCCCTGATCCCAACCCAAACCTGGAGCTGGTCTGAGGCTGGAAAAGGCATCCCAGTGTTGTCACCTCCAGCGTCACACGGGGTCGTGTTGAGGGTTGGACTGGCACACGCTGGAGCATGGCCTGGCTGCTGTCACATCCCATAGGAGGAGCAACATCTTGGAATTCCAGGTGGAATTCCTCAGCGCCTGCAGGAACATCTGATATCCAAGGGGACAAGGAGAAAACCACGAGCAGCTTGTGCCCAGTGACAAACCCAGCTGGGTTGGTGATGCCGGAGAGGTTCATCCATGCCCTAATTCCTGCTGCATCCCTTTGTTTTCCCTGCAGGAAGCTGCTGAAATCTACCCTCGTCCTTATGCCTCTGTTTGGCGTTCACTATATTGTTTTCATGGCTATGCCATACACAGACGTGTCAGGGATTCTTTGGCAAGTTCAAATGCACTATGAAATGCTGTTCAACTCTTTCCAGGTATGGGAACTCTGGGGAAACCATGGGAATTCCCATGGGGAGAGGAGGGGAATGTGGGTGCAAGGCCTTTGGAAGCAGGGCTGAGTTCATGAGACACCGGAACTCGTCCACGAGGGGATTTGAAAATATTTTAGCCTCAAATCTGTTTTCTCTCTGCAAAACACAAATGAAAAGGGTCTTTGTATCCAACAAAAAATGTTATTCCCAGTGCTCCCCAGGAGCCTGTTGGCCTCTTGTTCCCCAGGACACTCTGCTGGCTCCGGGACAGCTCCTTGTCCACCCGGAGTCCCATCCACAGGGAATTTTCTCTGTTTCCCTCTCCTGCCCCGCTGAACAATCCCACATTTCTCACACAGTAGGTTTTGAGTGTCCCTGATCTCAGAGAAACCTGGGGGTGCTGGGCAAAAAAGAGACCCAAATTTCCCCAAATTCCCATTAATTTGTTGTTTCTTCCTCCTTCCAGGGATTTTTTGTTGCCATCATATACTGTTTTTGCAATGGAGAGGTGAGTCATGGACATCTTCCTAATTCCCTCCTTTCTTGGTTTAATTCCACACCCAGGTGGACGCACATCAGCACATCCTCATTTTTCCACAACAAACAACCTTATTTTGCAGTCCAAGATCTCCCAGTCCACAAAAAAATTCAAATCATCATTTTTTTCCCAGTGGGAAACCCCCAGGTCAATGTGGCACCAATAAATGAGCTAGTGGAAGCAGTTAATGGAGAAAAAATGGGAAATTTTTAATTTCCCAGCACAAGTGCTGCTCAGTGCTGCTTCATTTTGAATTGAGAAGAAAAATGGATTGATAGAGTCACTGATTAACCAAAAAACTCTGGATTTTTCCAGAATCTTTTGACCTTTATTCCTATTTCCAGAAAAATGTACTTTTATTTCTTTTTTTCCATTAATTCCCTCTATTGCTGCTAGTTAAGAAAGTGGCTGCACCCCAGGGAAGAACTTCCATGGACGGGCATAAAGCGAAATTTGTGGATTTTAAGGGGAATTTCTGACCTAAATTTATGGATTTTAAGGGAAATTTCTGACCTAAATTTGTGGATTTTAAGGGGAATTTATGACTTAAATTTATGAATTATAAGGGGAACTCATGACCTAAAATTTATGGATTATAAGGGGAATTTATGACCTGAATTTCTGGATTTTAAGGGGAAATAAAACTACACAATCTCTGTTTATGTTCTGCAGATAAAACCAGGATAAAATCTAAGGGGAATGCATCTCATCCTAACTTTAGCAACCTACTTTAGACCCAGTCTAAAATTCCCTTTCTAGGGAAATTTCTCAGGATTCAGGTGCCTCTCAAGGTGGTTTTCTCACTCACACTTGGTTTTCGTGGGACATTGAGACAATTTCCTCCTGGATATGCTGCTGTCCATCCCTCAACCCTTGGGCAGAGCTATCCCACCTTTCCAGCCAGATGTTTTCATCCATTCCAGCTTCCCAGTGTCCAATATTTCATCTGGAAAGGGCAGATTTAATGTGAATTCATCGTTCTTTCTAATTTTGTGGAATCCCAAAGGTTTTGAAAGGTGTGTTGGAGGGGACCCACAAAGACCATGAAATTCCAGGTCCCCACAGAGTTCCCCGCCCATTCTGTCTACGGATACCGCATTTTCCTGGCATTATTTTCTTCTCCCACTCAGGGAGTTTTTTCCCCCTCTTTTTTTCCCCTCAGGTCCAAGCAGAAATAAAGAAGTCATGGAGCAGGTGGACTTTAGCACTTGACTTCAAAAGGAAAGCCCGGAGTGGGAGCACCACCTACAGTTATGGACCAATGGTTTCCCACACCAGTATCACAAATGTAGCCACGAGAGGGGCGCTCGCCCTCCACCTCAACACGAGACTGATTCCAGGGACCCTCAATGGCCACCGGAATTTGCCAGGTTATGTGAAAAACGGCTCCATTTCAGAGAATTCCATGCCTTCCTCCGGCCCGGAGCAGTACAACAAAGACGAGGAATACCTGAATGGCTCCGGGCTTTACGATGGAGACAGACCCACGGTCCTTGTGGAAGAGGAGAGAGAGACAGTGATGTAAAGACAGGAGGAGGAAAAAAATTCAGCCAAAAGGATGAAAAAGGTTCCTGGAGAGCATTTAGTGGGAAAAGACCATCAGGTCACGCAGCGGATTCCGAGGGTTTCCATGCAGTTTCTCTGTTCTGTGGAATGAGAGATTAAGTTATTTGGGAAAAAAATAAGTGAGCCACCAACGTGGCCAGCGGGTGATCCCATCCCTGAATTCTGTGATCCATGTTCTCCTGGTGATAACAGAGCCAGAGCTCTCCAGACCTACTGGACACCAGAGATCCTGGGAGCTCACCAGGGAGGGCTGCAAAGCCCTGCGTGGTCCTTGGGATCTTTTGGAGAGCGTGGGCGGCCGAGGAGGACGGGAGTGTCCCCCGGGAAAGCAAGAGTCGTGCAGGGAGGGTGCGGTGCCATCGTCCTGGGAGGGGACAAGCCACCCTGGGGGTCAGTGGCTTGGGTTTGGTTTGTTCTCTGCCTGTGGATCTGCCTGGTGACACACACGGGGTTGGGAAAGGCCCCACCATCCGTTGGCCAAAGGTCTCGTTGGGTACGACCAGTCCTGTGTCCTTCTTCCCTTGGGAATTCTTGCTCCTTGGCAAAATGCTGCTCTGGGGTGGGAAGGTTTAACAGCTCATGGATGCAGGCAGGGATTCTCCTCTCCTTTCCATGAATCCCAGGAGCAAGGCAGGAATCAGTGCAATTTTAGGGTGGGAAATGTGGTTATCGGAGTGTGCGACATTCCTCTTCTTCCAGAGGGGGTGGTGGAGAGGGAACCACCAAGGGTATAGAATTCGCAGATCCCAGGGGGATGTTTGTGGCTAAAATCAGTTCTCAGGATGGGTGACCCAGCCCTCCCTTTCCATGGGTGCTCCTGGAACGCGGCTTCAGTCCTTTCCTAAAACTGGGAATTATTCCTCACACCACCCTCTGAATGTCCTGTTCCACAGGGTCGTAGAATCCTGGAATGGTTTAGGTTGGAGGGGACTTTAAAGGTCACCTCGTTCCACCCCCTGACATGGGCAGGGACACCTCCCACTATTCCAGGTTGCTCCAAGCCCCGTCCAACCTGGCCTTGGACACTTCCAGGGATTGGGTATCCAACAGTTTCTGGAAAACTAATCCAAACCCTAATGAGGAGAAAGACTCCACCAGCAGCAAGCAGCTGCTCTTCTGAGGGCTGAGTGAGGATTAACTTCCCTGAACTCTGAAGGAAGTCAGGAAGATCAGGTGGGATCCTGACTTTGCATCCCACATCTTTATCAACCCCTCAGATTAGGGCCCAGGGAAAAATCTCCTCCCTTGGACATCTCTGAGGTGTGGATTCAGATCTGGTGGGGGATGTGGTGGCTGTGAGGTTCTGTCAGGAGCTGGAGCCCCTCTCCATCTACTGCAGCTCACAGAATCCCAGAATCCCAGAGGCTGGATTCAAGGTCATTCAAAGGTCATCAAGTCCAAGCTGTGCCTGATCCTCACCAGAGCACTGAGTGCCACCTCCAGGCCTTCCTTGGACACCTCCAGGGATGGGGACTCCAAACCTCCCTGGGCAGCCCCTTCCAAGGCCTGAGCACTCTTTCCGTGGAGAAATTCCTCCTGATGTCCAACCTGACCCTCCCCTGGTGCAGATTGAGGCCATTCCTTGTCCTGTAAAAGAACTCCTTGTTAGTCAGTATTTATTTGTTCTTTTCTTGTTTTGCATCCTCAAAAGAAGTTAAACCTCATCAAAACCATTTCCCATGAAATTTTGAGAGTTATCAAAATATCAACTTTTCAAAAAATTAATCCATTTTCCTGCTCTCTTCTTCTGCCCCTCCCGATTTTCTGGCTCAAAGACATTTCTGAATTATTTCACTGCTGGAACAAAGCAAAAATACCAAAAAACCCCAACCAGTGACTCATCGTTTGCTTGTGTTTATTACTCAAGATTGAGAACATTTGACAATCCTTCAGCAATTCAAGGAATCAGCAAAAGCCATAAATTTATTTATAAACAAACACAACCGCCCTCATAAAATGCAGCTCTCACTGAAATGAGTTCAACACCAGATTATTTAGGATTAAAATAAATCAAACTTGTTGTTAAATGTAGATAAAAATTACAGGCATGAGGGTTGTGCAGGGGGAAGAAACATATTTTAAAATGCTTTGAATTGCAAATTACAAATGGATTTTTTTTTTCTGGATGTTTCTGTGCGTGAGCAACATCCATGAAAACATTGGGATAATGACACCAAAACTGAGGGAAAATTGTCACTTAGGTCCAGCAGGATATTTGTGAAAGCCTGTTCCTGTCATTCCTGGGCTGATTGCAAACTCTTGGTTGAGTGTGTGGATCAGGATCTGTTATCTGGAGATCCAGGGTTATCCCTCTGGGATTTTAGTGAGGAAGAATCAGAGCTGGGATGTCTGGAAAGAGAGAAGAATCCCAAATTTCTGGTTGGGATTTGCCCTGGAAGGATGAATGGAATGGTCCTGCTGGACCCTGGCCAGAGCCTTTGGATTCAGAGCAGGATCCTCTTCCCTTCCTCCATCACCAGGAGCTGAGGACATTCCCCAAGGACAGTTTGTCCCCATCCAAAGGTCTGAGTCCACCTGGGATGATGGATCCTCTCCCGTGGGATTTTCCTGTGGAAACACAGCCCTGAAGCCACAGGAAACAGAAGCCTGGGAGGGGAGGATTCATTTGTCCAGGATTCATGCACTGCCCTCTGCAAATCCTGCAGGAATGACAGGGCTTGGGCCCATCCTGGCTCAGATCCAACATGGGATTGTGGAGCGGAGGGAGCAGATTGGAGTTGGGGAGCAGCAAACACAGCACGGAATCGTTATCATGGAATCGTTATCATGGAATCATCCCAGAATGGGTTGGGTTGGAAAGGACCTTAAAGCCCATCTTGTTCCATAGGCTGGGACACCTTCCACTAGCCCAGGTTGCTCCAAGCCCCATCCAACTTGGAAAACAGGCCCCAAGTTCACTTCAAGGAGGAGGCAAAGATCCGAAGGAGCTGTTCCCTGTTTTTTCCTAGTTTTCCCTCCTCCTTTGTGTCAGATTCGTGCCCGTTTTCCTCTCATCGTAGAAAACATCTGGCAGTACTCTGGAGTCCTATGAATGCTCTCACTTCTCCAAGCCAAGCTGCGCTCTGCAGTGTCCCGGCTGACTGGCCCACATGGAATCTCCCTGGAATCTTTTGGATCGGTGTCCTCTTCTCCAGAGCCATGGAGATGTGGGACTTAGCCTGGGAATCTCACCCCTGGCAGGTTCCTCTATTGTTCCTCTTCTATTCCCATTCTCCTCGTGATTCCTTGCTCCATGATCCCGCTCTTTTCTGGGATTTAACAGCTGTTTAATCTTCCTTTCATTTCTTTGGAATGACTTTTGGCAGCAGTTTTGCCATGCCTGCTTCTCCTGGAGAAGTGCAGACAAGTGTTTTTCTGCCTCCTCCACTCTCCTTGGTCCTGGTTCAGATGAGATCATGTCTTGTCCTACCCCTCATCATTCCTCAACTCCGCTCCTTCTTGTCGTGTTTTGGAGACAAAGATCTCCCAAAATCCAAATTTTCAGCCAGGCATTGGCTTTGTTTATTTGTTTATGGGCAATCAGCTGGAGGTCAGGGAACATCCACAGCGCTGGGAAGAATTTTCCACTTTTTAAACCATGAAAACCACAGGGAGGGAAGATCTCCAAAGTTTTTGTTCCTCTTGGTTTTCTTGACAAACTCAGTGGCTGAAACGGTTTTTAATTTCAGGTTTTGATGTTTCACGGAGTTAAGAAACCTCATTTATAGGTTGGGTTTTTTTTTTTTCACATGCCCTCCTTGGCATTTCCGTGTCCGCCTTGGTGGTTCCAGGTCCTCCCTGCTGTTTCCAAGTCCTCCTTGGTGTTTCTATGTCCTCCTTGGTGTTTCCATGTCCTCCTTGGTGTGTCCAGATCCTCCATGTTGTTTCCCAGTCTTCCTTGGTGTTTCCAGGTCCTCCATGGTGTTTCCAAGTCCTCCTCAGTGTTTCTGTGTCCTCCATGGTGTTTCCAAGTCCTACTTGGTGTTTCCATGTTCGTCTTGGTGTTTCCCTGTCCTCCTTAGTGTTTCCAGGTCCTCCTTGTGTGCCCAGGTCCTCCTTGGCCATTCAAAGCTCAGAGACCTCAAACAAACTTTGCTGAGACAGAAATCCTGTGGATGTGCTTCATTTAGTGATTAACCCCAAGTTAATTTGCTGTCAAGGCTTCTAACAGATCTGGATAAATCTCCTAATCCCAGTTTTTCTTCCCTCAGTGCTGACAGACATCGTCACTGGCTGCTCTTTGCTCTGTAGGAGGTTTGGGATGGTTTGGAGCAGGGATTTTCGCCTGGGAGTCTTTTCCCTCACTTCAATACTTTTCTCCAAACTGTCCCTCCAAAACAACCCCCGAAACTTATTTAAATAACTTAAGCATTTAATTTCCCATTTTATCTGGGTGTAAATTCAACGGGAGGGGAGGGTTTCTGGTTAGAAGCCAATCTCAACTGGCAGTTCCCAAACCAATCCAGAACTTTGGGATGGGAATGTGATTTCCTTGGATCACCCGGGTCTCATTGTCCCCGTCACAGCTGGAACAGAGTTCAAGTATCCAGAGGTGGAAGGTGACCCCCAAATAGTCCTAAATCTTGGTGGATTTATGGGAAAAGGGCAGAGAGAGCAGGCAAAACACTCATCATGTTTGTGCCCCGCTCCAGAGGGATTTCAAACAATCACATAGAAATCTTAAGTTATTTTTGTTTATTTTCTGGGGTCCTGCTGATTGCTCTGCTGGGCTCTGGGCAGTGTCTGGAATTCTGGCTTCTCCCAGTTCTATGTGCTGGATAAAACCTCTCTGATGAGTGGGCAGAGATGTTCCGAGCTGGGCTCCAGGGCAGGACAGCCGGAAGCAGCTCTGATGTGGATTTGATGTTCCTTGGCATGAGGCAGGAGCTGCTCAGATGAAGGGAACTGGGATAACTCAGAGCAGTGAAAAGGCAAAACAGCTCTGGAGCTAAAGCATAGCTCAGGACTCATGGCCAATTTGCAGAATGGATTTCAAATCCAGCTTTCAAATCCAGCTCCAGAAATGGTTTCCTGGGAGTTACAGACCAGGCTCGGTGTTGGGATTAAATCCAAGGACACCCAATGATGAGCTGGACATAAACCAATCCCATTTATCTGTTCCTTCTCATCCTTCTCATCCTTCTCTTTCTCCTTCTCCTTCCCCTTCCTTCCCCTTCCCATCCTTGCATGTGAACTCGGATCCTCCAAGTTTTCCTACTGTTTTCTTGGTTTCCAGTAGCCTCAGAGCACACCAAGTTCCCAATAATATCAACATTTTGCCAGGATCTGGGAATCAAGGGGGGGAAAGATGATCCTGGGGGAGCATTAAAATAAAAATTAACTCAGGTTCTTCTGAAACCTTTCCCACGGAGCAGGGAAGGGTTCCCAGACCCTGGCACAGCATTTTATCCCCCAAATGAACTCAAATTTTCCTCAAGGATCTGGCCTCAGTGTTCCAGAGTTCCCAGGATTCTTTCCACTGTGTCCAGGGGTTTGGGATAAGAGCTGATACCTCAAGAAATATTCTTGTTCAATTTGAGCTTCACCTTCTCCTCTGTTCGAGTGGTTTCTGCCTCCAGCTCTGGGTTGGTGCTTTCTGGTTGGAGTCGATGATCCAGTCGGGATTTTCCAATCTCAACAATTCCCTGATTCCCTGATAGTTCTCCTTTGGGAACCCTTGTCCTTTGAGCTACCTTTGCACTCGTGGCACGCCACAAAATCTGCCGCCAGCGAGGCATTTCCAGGCATTTTCCAAGGCTGGAAATTAGCTGAGGGATTGGCAGGGGCCAGGAATGAAAGGAAAAGTTCTGGAAAAACTCACCCAGAAAATCAGGAGTAATTAATTAGGAACTCAAATAAATCTGACTTCTTTCCAGGCAGGCAGCCTGGGCAGCACGGGTCTGACAGGGGTAAATTAGTGCCTAATTAGGATTTCTCCTAATTGGGGGAATCTTAAGAGAGCAAATGGGGTGGGTGTGACAAAGTCAGTACAACTTCCTCTTCCTTTTCATCCTCATTGCCGCTTTTCCCTCTTTTTTCACCAGAAAAAGGGGTAAATTAGAACAAACTCAGCTTGAGAACACGGAATTCTGACCCCTTTCTCCTGGGTCCCGCAGAGTAACTTCTCCCTTCAACTGGAGCAATGGTTTTCCTGGCATGTTAACGAAGGAATTCAATGGAATTTAATTATTTCCTCGGACTGAGGGTTGATGATTCTGGGCTAAGGACAGGGTATGCAAAACCAGAGGTGCAGGCATGATTTGGGATGAAATCCTGATCCCAGGAAAAGCTACACCAAGGTGTTGATTTCCATGGAGTGGGTTTCACCCATAAATTCTGAAGAGGAAAAGGGGAATGATTCAAATAAATTCCTTGTTCCCAAAAACTTACTCGGCACTGGGATTTCAGGGTGTCTCTATCCTTTAGATCCAGAATCCAGCAGGATCACTGACATCCAGACGTAGGAGAAGGTCTGAGGGGCAGCTTCCTCCCCTGAAATTCTCCATTTTCTCTTGATATCGACTTCCCCATGTGGGGATTTAGGATGTGGGAGGCACTTGGCTGGAAATGCCTGGGATTAAAATGTTTGGGATGGAGGGATCAGTGTGCGCCAGGATTCTGAAATGCTCAGGGTTGCATCCTCTGAAATAGGGATACAAAATCCACTGGAAAGGCAGCTTAAGCCCAGCTGAACTGAAGGGTGGTCCAAGCAGGCAGGCTTGGGTGCCTGAAGAGGAGACAAAACCATGAGAAGCAGCATCGATTTAAAGCAGAGCTTTAGGAGACGTGAGCCAGCCTAAATATAGACCTGAGCTCTTCTTGCCAGGCCAAGCTTTTACCTTATCCCTACCTAAATTAATCCTTCTTCCTTGAGAGCTGCAGGGAAGGAGGAATAAGGGAATCCTGGGATGGTTTAGGTTGGAAAGGAGCTTTAAAACCATCCAGTTCTGGTTCCATGGGCAGGGAATCTTCCGCTATTCCAGGTTCTCCAAGCCCTATCCAACCTGGCCTTGGACAAGGAGCCATTTGTTATTCCAGGTGGGATATTTGGAAGGCCAGGTTGGATGAGGTGGGACAGGAAAGTTGGAAGTGGGAGAAGAGGAAGGACAGGCCCAGCCGAGCACCAAACCCATCCCATATCCCAAATCCTTTTTCGATCCCTTCCCACTGGGATCCACGAGGAGACAAAGCTGCTGCTAAACCCCTTTGCTTCATCTCAGCAGCTTCAGGGTGACCCAGCCCCGGTGGCCACCACAAATCACAGGGTCTGGCCTTTGGAAAAAGGGGGTTTTCCAGGATATTGGCTCCTTTTTCCACTCGGAGCAGGAGGGAGAGGAGCAGGGGGGTGTTTTTCCCTCTCCAACACTGAAGTGGGTTTTAAGACCTTGTTCCCCTCCAGAAGAGGGACAAACCCCCAGAAAACTACGGGATAAAAGTGTGATTCCAGGGGCATTGCCGGGTGTGTGTCTCCAGGCAGGAATCTGGTTTACATTCCTCCACATCTGCTTTCTGCATGGACCAAAGTAACGAGCGGGAAAAGGCAAACCACAGGTGTATGTAAAAGGGAATTCCAATAAAAAGAAACCTTTATTGATTCTCATGGAATCTTGCTCCCGTGTCTTTTCCTTGGACTCAGAACCTCAAAAATCCTGTGGGTAAATTATTCCTCCGGGTTCACAAGGAAGGGGCTCTATGGGCTCCTCCAGTTCGTTAAGGAGACAGAAAGACGGGAGCGAGTTTCTCTGGAAATCCTTTGGGAAAATCTCACACTTGGTGGCTTCAAAAACCTCCTCAGGCTTGTGATTTTCAGGAGCACTGGGAACAATCCTGGTCAGCTCTCATCCATGCTTCCAGGATGTTCTGGAGTTCTGGAGATGTAATTCCACTGCTGACATCCTTATCCTTATGCCTGGTTAAGCTCCTCCAATCAGGGAATCCCAGAATGGTTTGGGTTAGAAGGGACTTTAAGGATCATCCCATTCCAACCCCTACCACGGGCAGGGAAAATTCCCACTATCCCAGGTTGCTCCAAGCCCTTCCAACCTGGATGTAGAAGGGCCCCGGTCTCACGGGGAATAAAATTCACCATAATTTAGGCCTCGTGTGGATTCTGGAGCCATTTTGTTCTGGAATGCCCAAACCAGAAGGGAAGGGCTGCCGGAGGAGTGAATTCCAAGGAGGATTTGATGGTGCTGAGCAGCCAAAGCAGTGGGAATGACATTCCATGGAGGTCTTCCCTGGTTTCCCTGGGATTGTATTTCCCACTCATGGGAGGAGCAGCATCTGCTTGTGCCGTGATCCAGCCTCCCCCTTGGCAGAGCAGAGCTCCAGGGAATCTCCCTGCACGTGGATGGGATGAGGTGCCACCAATCCTGAGAGGGTATCGGGTGATGTGGGAGCTTCCTTTAAAACAGCCACCGGAGCCATGCTGGGACAACAGGGCTGGAGGGCTCCGTGCTGGGGGAGGGACAAAAGGGACATTTGGCCGCTTCAGTTTTTCCCACTGTTTTCTGTTCATTCCCCAATTTTCTGCTGCGTTCTCCAGCTGGGATTTAGGGCAACACTCAGGGAGAGGCTGTGCAGCCTTTCATCCAGGGAAAGTTGAGGAAAACGACATGGGAAAGGCTCAGTCTTAAGGTGCAATGAGGGGAACGCTCAGATTTACGGATCTGAGTCATCCAAGAGATCGTTTTCCACGTGGTTGGTTCATGGAAGTGGGGCTGGAGTGATCCATGCTGGGATCCATTGAGGCCAGGACTGGGAGAAGGGTTTTAAACTAAATAAGGGAAGATTCAGAGTGAATAAAATGAAGACAATTTTAAGATGAAGGTGGAGAGGGGCTGGGATGGAATTCCCAGAGAAGCTGTGGCTGCCCCTGGATCCCTGGAAGTGTCCAAGGCCAGGCTGGACATAAACCATGGATATTTTCCCCCCCTGAGAAACAGGGATCTCAGTTTGTGGCCGGCTGAGCAAGCGGCAGCTCCAAATCTCCACGGTTCTCTCTCGAAGAACAAAACCTTTGGAAAATATTTTCCATTTCTCTTTGCTCTGCGGAATGCCGCAAGGAATAACGAGTAATACCAGCTCCGCTGAAGTGCCTTCATCTGCTCCTGGAAAAGAGGGAACATCCAAGTGGCCCCTGGAAAAGAGGGAACATCCCAACGGCCCCTGGAAAAGGGGGAACATCCAAGCGGCCAAACTTTGAGCAAGGAAACGAAATTTAATCCCAACGATGTCTGTTCGAAATCAACAGCCCTTGGAGAAGGGAGGGATTGACACGTGCCAAGGTGCTGACAAACAGCTGCATTCCATAGGCAGCGCTGCACAGGCACTCTGTGGGAATTCTGCTGGATGCAGGGATGGGGAGCAATTTCCTTGGAGTCGCAGGTGGATCACAGAGCACATTCCGAGCTGGTTTGTGTGGGAGGGATGAGAGGCTTCAGCCAGGGGTAAATTGAGGCCGTGGATGCAGCAGGATGGGAGCCAACCAGGCCACCCCACGAGTCCATCCGGAGTCTACCCCTGAGTTCCAGCATCCAAAGAGACTGTGCAGTATTCCTTGAATATATTTTATCCTGTTTGGGAGATGGCAAAGCAGTGAAGTCACTGTGGGAAAGGAGGAGCCTGGAATTCTGATTTGGAAAGGCTCTGTTTAACCTGGAACTCTCTTTTTAAAGGCTGCTCATTCCCAGCTCCTACGAGTTTGGGAAGGATATGAGAGGGATGGAGAACCTTTCCTAGGAGGAAAGGCTGGGAGAGTTGGGAATGTCCAGCCTGAAGAAGAGAAGCTTTGAGGTGACCTCATTGTGGCCTGGCAGTGCCTGAAGGAGCTGCAGAAAAGATGGAAAGAGACAATTCCCAAGGGATGGAGGGACAGGACAAGCGGGAATGGCTTCAAATGGAAAGGGAGAAGGGTTAGATGGGATATTGGGAAGGAATTCCTGGCTGTGAGGGTGGGGAGGCCCTGGCCCAGATTCCCAGAGAAGCCCCGTGAGGACTGGAAATTTCATTTGGATTTTGCAGGAAATCTGCCTTCTCTGGGAACAACCACAGCACTCCAGAGGCAGAATCCTGAGAGGAAAATTCTCTTGGAAAAGCTGCAGTGAATTCCAGGGAACGAGCAAGGCTCGAAGGGCAGTGAGAGTTATTTGAGGGAGTGTCTGGCAAGGAAAAGCCGAAGGGAAAGGAGACACGAGACCAATCCCGAGGGATCCATCCGATCCCAAACAATTCTTGTTGTTTGTTCTTGTGCACATTCCTTTCGCCAGCTCCTATCTGCCAGCGGGATGCCACTGGATCCTAAGGAAAAACAACTTTGGTGCATTCGGAGTAATTTTATTTTCCTGGACAAAAACATCTGCGGGATGTGGGGAACGGGGGCTTGAGTTTCAGGCAAAAAATCCAATGTTAAACAACTGGAATGCTGCCGAAGGAATACTGAAAATCCCTCTTTCCCTCAATCCCATTTTAATTCCTGCAATGACTGGAGGTTTTTCCTTCTCTTGGATTTGGATCCCTCCTGCCTTGTCCGTTCATCCTCCTTCCAACACCTTCCCTGGTCTTGGTGTGGGATTGGGGTACAGGCAATTCCGTAAATCTCCATGTGCATCCAAGATCTGGAAAAGTGGGAATCCTGGGGAGGATCTCAAAACACGAGGGGGTTTTTGCAGGATGGAAAAATTGCGAAAAAGGATTTGTTCAGAAAAAAGGACTTGGGATTTTTCCAGGTGAAACTGGAATGTGGTTAAAATCCAGGTTTCCCAATAAAGCTTTGTTTCCAGTGATTTCATGGAGCACTGTAAAAATCAGAAAATTATTATTATTATTATTATATTTTATTTTTATTTTTATTTTTATTTTTTCTTTTTTACTTTTTTACTTTTTTTTTTTTTTAATTTTTTTTTATTTTTTATTTATTATTATTCCTTTAAGTTTGGTGTTGAGCTCTCCGTGCCTCTAAATCACTGAAATTCTGGGAATGTCAGCTCCGGGATGGACTCCCGGATGTTAATCAGACTGGATTCTCTTCCAGAAGATTTTTTTGTCCCCAGACCCAATGCAGTGGAGATGTGAGGGGGACACTGAAGGACAGTGAAGTCACTGAGGCCAAATTTGGGGATTTAATTATCCCTTTTCCTTTAAATCCCGCAAATCCATAAGTGGCTCTTTGGGGAATTTTATTACAGAGACAAAACTGCTTTTTATTGTCTGCCCAGACAACTCTTTTCCAGCAGGTGATAAACGACCTTATTTTTCCGCTTTGATTGGATTATCCTCTGGATCAAATCCAATTCCAGGGGCATCTCCCTTCTCCAAACATCCTTGATCAGTTTATGCTGTCTGCAATGATTCCTTTCCTCAACAAAGTCCTTTTCCCTGGTCAATTCCGTGAATTTAATGCATCTCCAGCCCCATTAGCCCTGCATGGGTCAGAAGAGGCTTTTCCATCCTCTGGATTTCAGGAGATTCCATGAAATCTTTCTCTGGAGCAAAGTGAGGAGGTTTGGTCCTCGTTCTCAGGGCTTCGGACACCCGAAAATTCCAACCAGTTCCGAACACTTCCCTTTGTGCTTTTCCCTGTCCCAGCCCAATCCACAGGGGAGATTTCCAAGAATCTGGAGAGGTTAAAGGCCTAAATCCGTATAAAAACCTATGGAAATTGTTGCTTTGCACTCCTGAATTTTCCCTGGAAAACGTTCCTGACGGCATTCCCCAAATTCCCTTTCTCCTCATCACAGCAGCTTCCCAAGGTATTTATGGGAGCACCAACTGTTCTCATTCCCACCTGGATACCTCCAACAGGAGAACTGAACCCAATCCATGTTTATTTTATCTCTTCCCAGGCAGCAACTGAACCCTGGAAAATTGCCTTGGTGGGAACGGAGGTTAGAGAGCCTTTGTTCCCTGAAAATCTGGGAGATTCCCGGTGCCACCACCAAGGGGAGAACTCAGCTGAGAGACCAGGAGCCAACCTGGCCACAGCAGAAGGGTGGGAATCACCACATCTCCAGCTTGGGAAGGACACAGATCTGTTGGAGCAGGTCCAGAGGAGGACACGGAGCTGTTCCAAGGGTGGGAGCTGCTCTGGAGTCAGGCTGGAGAGCTGGGAATGTTCACCTGGAGAAGGGAAGGCTCCAGGGAGAGTTCAGAGCCCCTTGCAGGGCCTAAAGGGGCTCCAGGAGAGCTGGAGAGGGACTGGGGACAAGGCATGGAGGGACAGGACACAGGGAATGGCTTCCCAGTGCCAGAGGGCAGGGCTGGATGGGATATTGGGAAGGAATTCCTGGCTGGGCTGGAGTTCCCAGAGAAGCTGTGGCTGCCTCTGGATCCCTGGAAGTGTCCAAGGCCAGGTTGGATGTGGCTCAGATCACCCTGGGACAATGGGAGGTGTTCCTGCCCATGGGATGATCCTTAAGATCCCTTCCAACCCGAATTATTCTGGGATGTTGGGATATTCCCTTGTGTGACCCCTCTTTCAATCCAGAATTTCTGATTTTCACGGGAAAGCTCCCCACAACCAACCCATGGAAAAGCTCTGGAAGAGCAGAGCAGGTTCAGGACTCCTGCAGGAAGCTCGTGAACATCCCAGCTGATCCCAGCCAGGAAAAACACTCCGATTTTTCCCAAAAGGGGGAAAATTCTAATTTCCTTCCATTCCAAAATATATCCTGGCCAAAAAAAAAAGAGAGAAGGAATTCCGGGATTCCGGGCAGCTGGGGAGTCTTCGGAAAATAAAAAAGATTCTGAGCCAATTAAAAGCCAATTGATGGTAATTTGGTTGTATCATTAGGCAAACCCTGCTGAGTTCCTGGGGGAAAATATTCCAAGGGAAGCCAGGGAATGGGGATGGGAAGAGATTCCCTATCCTTTGTCTAATGCTCCTGAATTTTTGTTGCTCTGCAGAAGGGAAGATCCCAGGGATGTGTCCCTGAATTCACCTTGCCTGACACAATTCCCACATCGAGAAGCAAACGGAAAGGGGCTGTTTTTCCATGCTGGTCACTCTACCACTGGGATGAATCCTGGGATTCATCATGGGCATGAGTTTTCCCTTTGGACAGAGCCGGACAGGAGGAATTTCTCCTGCCTTTCTTAGAGCCGGAGGGTCCCGGGTTTATCTGGGATCTCCATCCCTCTCCATCCTGAGTGTATCAGATCGATATCCCTGGATTTATATCCATGGATTGATATCCCAGCTCCAGGACAGCCCATCTCTTTCCCCCCCAGTTTGTTCTTCCCAGCAGGAAAAGGTTATTTTTCAGTGGAATAATTGTCCTTTTTTTCCTGTCCCTAGCCTCTGGGCAGAGTCAGGATCCTTCCTGTTCTCCCCACGAGCTGGGAAACCAGGGAAAAAAGGGAAACCAGGGAAAAACCCCTTTTCCCAGGAATGCTGAGCTCCTCCAGCACCACTGGACAATCCAAGGATTTTAATTAGGACTGTGATCCTTATAACCACCAGTTTTTCCACTGATAAGCCCTCACTCCAAGGGCTCCTGGCTCCGCAAATCCATGAATTTCCTCTCCTCCTAAATTTGGCTTTCCCGGGCCCCTTCCATGGTTACAAATTCCACGGAGCCCCCCAGGCACGTTCCCTGGTTTAATCAGGAGATTAACTAGACTCAGACCTTGGCCTGAGCTCAAGTTTAATCTCCCCTCAGCTCTCCATGTGCTGCTTTCCTGCCAGTTCCTTCTGGAGCTGCTGCCAGAGGCTGGAAAAGCGGGAGTGCTTCTCAAAAACATTTGTTCCACCCCCGGCACGGAGCGCCCAGCGGGAATCTCAGGATGTAAGACCAGCAGCCAGCTCTGGATCCATGAAAAAAGAGCATCTAGACAAAAGGGAATGACTCCCAGGGAAGAGCAGGGCTCTAATGCACTCACCGAGTAATTACAGTGACAAATCCGTGCCCCAGGCTGGGAATTCTCTTCCATGGAATAACGAGGGGAGCGGAGCTTGTGCCTTTTCGCGGATCTTCACCTCTCCCTTTCCACGCGGGCTTTGGGACCTGCCCAGAACTCCCCGCATGGAAAGAAACCACATCCAGGGAAATCTCTCCCACTTCTCCATGCAGATCCCCAAAAGTCCAAGCTCCAGATCAAAGCCCACCCAGGACAGGGAAAAAGGGGAGGAAGATGGA
Source organism: Edolisoma coerulescens (assembly GCA_013397115.1). NCBI lineage: Eukaryota > Metazoa > Chordata > Aves > Passeriformes > Campephagidae > Edolisoma > Edolisoma coerulescens. The sequence goes on from VWZW01003151.1 coordinate 222,687, forward strand.
GGGAATTGTGAAGGTCCCTTTGGAATTTCACCTCCCTCAGTTTGCTCTTTTTATCCCTTCCAAATCTCACCCTCACGGATTAATTTCCTCTCCTCCCTAAGCATCCTCCAGGATTGATGGTTTCCATTTGGTGATCCTGGGAGAATAATTCCTCTCCTTTAAGTCCCCTCGGGATTAATAATCCATGGGAATTGCCATTTCCCACGGAATGCTAGAATAACGTACCAAGGCGAAAAGATCTTGTGAGGTGGCTGTGAAACCTCTCCAGAGAGGGCGGGAATTGGAGAATCCTGGAATTTTTGTGTTGGGAAGGACCCCAAAGCCCATCCCATTCCATGCACAGGGACACCTCCCACTGTCCCAGGCTGCTCCAAGCCCCAATGTCCAGCCTGGCCTTGGACACTTCCAGGGATCCAGGGGCAGCCACAGCTGCTCTGGGAACCCAGGGCCTCAAACCATCCTGGCATGATTCCATGATCCAAGCACGGTCTCCCAGTAGGGCCTTGGCTCTGCCATTCACGGAATTTCATCCCATATCTACTTTTAGGGAGCCAACCATGGATCATTGGCTCTGGATCCACTGCTTGTGTTGGGAAGGTCAGGTCAGCCAGCGTCCAGGAACCTTCATTCCTGGGAAAGCAGGAAAAGTGATCTTTCCTGCCTTTTTCCCCTTTCTGCCTGACTGGATTTGCTGGATCCCTTTCCAGGGCCCCTCACCAAAGCCAGGCTCAGCTCTAATTTAAGCAGTGAAGATCCTTCCAGCTCCATTCCAGCCTGGATCTCGGCACACTCCAGTCCTCCCTCCTGGGCAGCTCTGGCTCTCTCCTTGTTCCCTCCGTCTCCCTTTCCCGGTGCTCTCCGTGGAAAGCATGGAACATCAGCTCCTCCCCTGTTTACAGCTCTAGTGACTCCTCTCCAGCTTTTCCCTGGCCAAACTGACACCATTCCATGAAAACAAAAATAAAATAAACCCTCAGTCCAGCGTGTTCTTCCAAACAGGACAAAAAGTCCGAACCCTGTCCTTGGAGGCACAGGAGCACAAAAACACGGGAGAGGAGGTCACTGCTGATCCTGGAATTCCGCCTCCTGCTCCTTCAGAGCAGCATTGTCCTCGAATCTGCCGGGAATGGCTGCGGAGCTGCGGCACGAGCTGGGATCGGCCGTGAGGAATTCGAGGCAGGAAAAGCGGCTCAGCTTTCCCGCAGAGCTCCCGTGGTTTCAGGCAGTGGCCCCAGCTCTGCTCGGCACATGCTGAGCCCAGCACGTGCTCTGCTCCAAGAGTTCGGGACATTTCATTCCTGCCTCAGGATTCCTGGGAGCATTCCCAGCTCTGACCCTGCGGGGACACTTCCAAACCTGCCTTGGGCCCCTTTCCCGCTTCCCAGTTTTGGCCAAGGAGCTCCACGTCCAGCCTGGCATGGCTGGGCCCTCCCAGATGCCAGGGGGATTCAAATCCCTGTGGACGTGGCATTTGGGGACACAGATCCGGGATGGCCTTGGCAGTGCTGGGAATGCTTGGACTCCATGATCTCCGAGATCTTTTCCAGCCTCAGTGATTCCATGGCCTCTCTTTGTCCCGGTGTGGGATGGGACCGCCCAGCGCTCCCAGCAGCAGCCAAGGATCCGGATTGATCCGAGTCTGAGCTGTGGGATACAGGAGCAGCTCTGGAACATCAAGGAGAGTCTTTGGCCAAGCCCACAGTGGTCGAGGAGCTCTGGAATTTTTAGGTTTGGTATCAGGAAAAGGTTCTGCCCCCAGAGGCACTGAACTGGCTCCCCAGGGAATGGATTCATGGATTTATTTATTTCCCTATTTCTGTCCTGTCAAGCGTGGGAAGGTGGGAGGGAATTCCTGGGCGGGTTTTAAAGTAGGCTCTGTGGAGGCTTTTGGAATTCCTGTCCCCCTTGGAAAAGAAAACAGACTGAGAATTCCCTCCAAATATTCCAACAAACAAACAAGCAAACAAACAGGGGCTGTTTTTTGGGAGCAAACAGCTCCAAAATGAAGGGAACGAGGTCACAACCCCTCTCCCGGTTTGGTTTTATGGGATTTTTTTAGGAGAACAGAACATCCAGACTACAAAAGGAGCAGAGCAGCTTTTAGGGAGCGTTGGCGGGAGGAGATGGACAAGGAAGAGCTGGAGGAATTTCACCTGAGATTTGGGAAGGGAGGGTTGGAACCCTGACCAGAAAAATCAGGGAATATCCTGAATTGGAAGGACCCACAAGGATCATCCAACCCCTGACCCCAACAATCCCGCCCTGTGCCTGGGAGCATTGTCCAAACCCTCCTGGAACTTGGGAACATCCCTTTCCCTTGTCCCAAGTCCCTTTCCAGCTCTCCTGGAGTCCCTTTAGGCCCTGGAAGGGGCTCTGAGCTCTCCCTGGAGCCTTCTCCTCTCCAGGTGAACATTCCCAGCTCTCCCAGCCTGGCTTCAGAGGGGCTCCAGCCCTGGGAGCAGCTCCATGGATTCCTCTGGATTCACTCCAGCAGCTCCACATCCTCTGGCTGTTGGGATCCAGGGCTGGAGCAGCTCTGCAGGTGGGGAATCATCTGAGTGGGGCAGAAGGGGATTAGGGATTCCCATCCCTAATCCTGTGTCCCACCCTCGGGTTCAGCTCAAGGCACACCAAATCCCATTTTTCATCCTCCAGCAGCTCCAAATCCTTCTCCTCAAGGTTTGAGATGTTGGATTTCGATCTTGGTTATGCTGAGCTAAAAACCTTGGAAATCGTTCCAGTTCCCACCACAAACACGATTTTTTCCCCCTAAATTTAATCACACTGGACAGGCTGCACTTGAGTTGATTTCTCCAGCCTGAACTGCATTCCCATAATTTTCCCTGGATTTCTCTCCTCAGCAGCCTGTCCCTGTCCCCAGGATTCATCAGCTCAGTGTCCATCAATCCAACAGCTCCTGGAATTGCTGCAGGCTGGGGCAGCTCAGGTGAAAATCCCCTTAGAAGAGCAGCTAAAATGGAATTTTTAAGGTTAAAACCCTGCCATGACAGAGAGGTTTTCTTGGGAAAAAATTCCAAATATTTTACAGTTCTACTCCTGAAAGCTCGGAGAAACTCCAGATTTGTTTCGTTGTCCCGTTGTGGTCCCTTTTTCCTATAATTGGCTTCATTAAGTCAATTAATTAAGTTATAAATGATGGATCTCCCAGGAACTGAGCCTCTTCCACATAATCCACAATTCTTTTATCCCTGGGATGAAGAACAGCTTGGAAAAGACATTCCAATTAGGAATGAGGGAAGCCAGCACTCAGCTGGATCAGCTCAGTAATAAAATCAAGGAATTTAAATAGAAATAAACCACCAGGAATCCAAGCTTTTCCAGCCTTTTGGTCAAGTGCCTCTTGACTGTCCGGAGCCAGATTTGGGATTTTTGGCTAATCCTGGTTTGCTCCATATCCCTATCCCTGAGCTGCGATTTCCACTGGGAAAACCCCCAGGATTGGGACATTCCTAAGCCTCTTGGAGTATCCACAGTCCTGCAGTTGCTGTGGAAATCTCGACCCAGGTCAGCTGGGAAACTTCCTGTGCCTTATTCTCCAGCTGGGCTTTATTTCGGGATTTGTTGTGGGAATTCCGCAGCTCGGCTTCTCCACATGCAATGAGTTAAAGGCTGAGCCCAACAAATCCTCCTTTTCCAGGGCTCTGTGGAGCTGAATTCCCTGGATTTGGGGAGGGAGGGATCCGTGGATGCCTCTGGTCCAAGCTCAGCCCAAATCAGAGCAGGATTTTGGAGCTGAGGGTTGGATAGCCCCAGGAAAGGAGATCCAGGAAAACTCTCCAGGTTTTTTTTTTTTTTCCCCAGGATTTGACCACTACTGGTGTAAAATATTTTCCCAATGTCTGATCCGAATCTTCCTTCCTTCAGCTCAAATCCATGAATCCCTGTCCGTATCCTTCCCAGAAGAGTCTGGATTCACCTCTGGATCATCAGGTCAGTGTTAGGAACGAATACCTCTTTCCTGTGTCTTCTCCAGGCGGAACAATTCCAGATCCCACCAATATCCACTGCTCCAGCCTCAGCCATCCTGGAATCCCATCACTGGGCTCCCTCCAGTGTTTCCATGGTTTTCCTGCACTGGGAAGCCCCAAACTGGACAGTGCCGATCCATAATCCCCTCCTTTTCCACTGGAACCCCTAATTCTTTTCCATAAATCCCTTTTCCAGCTCACCTGGCAGCAAATCTTGGGGACTGGGGATCCCAAATAATGGAATTACTCCTTCCAATCCTTTTCCTCAGCAGTTTTCCATGACTGACTCCTCAGTAATTCCTTCCTTCGTCTTTCCCTTTCCAAAGTGCCTTTCACTTTTCCCTCTTCCATGTGCAACAGCCCTTGCAAATCCCGAAATTCCACTGCCTGGCTCCCAAAATATTTAAGGATGGGGTGAGGGCAGCCAGCTGGAAATCCTCGCATGCGCTGGAGCATTGAAACCCCCTCATTCCCTGTTCCAGAGCAGGGTTTCCCCCCTTTATCCCTTGTTTTAATGCTCCCTGGTCCCAGACGATATTTTTGGGATACACTGGACAGAAGGGGCACTTCAGCTTTCCCAGGAATATCCATCACGGATCCAGATCCAGCTGGATATCCATCTCAGATCTCCAATTCATGATGGCAGCACCCTAAAAGTGCCTCTGAAAGTGGCCATTTTTGTGGGATTCTTTTGGGAATACCCTGCTGCTGGGATCCGTCCCCAGACAGAACACAGCCAGAGGGCTGTTCCCAGCTAGGGGTTCCCAGTATCCCAGCCAGATGGGACACACATTTCGGGAATCCAGAATTAAAGGCTCCACAGAATTCCTTTGCTTGTTTACTTCCCAGAGCGCAGAGACAATTTAATAACCCAGCCCTTAATTAGTACCACAATTAATGGGATTTAGGAGCTGCAGCATGAGGACGTTCTCTGGAGCTCCTACAATCCCTTTCAAGTCCCGTTGCTCCATCCCTGCCTTGGAAATTCCCAAGGATCTGCTTCCCAAGCTGCACGAAGCCTCTGGAGCAGGTCCCACCCGTTCCAGAGGGTCCCCAGGCTGGACATTGTCGCTCCTGGATTTATTCTCCATCTTACAGTGGGAAGAGCCTGGAATGGATGTGTGGGCGCAGACACAACAACAAGGTGCCTGGAAAAATCCTTCCCAGACTTTTTCTGGAATCTTGGAGGTGGAGATCCAGCCCAGGGTAGCACAGAGAGACCCTGAGCTGGGACAGGGCAGAACTTCCATGGTGAATCCCAGTGGGATCAGAATTTAATTCACAATTCCCACAATTTCCATGCCAAGAACCTGCGGTGGCTTGGCGTGGCTGGGTTTTAGGAATGAGGGAAAATCCATGGGCAGGGACCCCTCCCACTATCCCAGGTTGCTCAGAATTCCATCCACCCTGGCCTTGGACACTTCCAGGGATCCAGGGGCAGCCACAGCTTCTCTGGGAATTCCAGCCCAGTCCCTCCCCACCCTCCCAGCCAGGAATTCCTTCCCAATATCCCATCCATCCCTGCCCTCTGGCAGTGGGAAGCCATTCCCTGTGTCCTGTCTCTCCAGGTTCTCGGAAAAAATCCCTCCCCATTTTTCTTGTAGCTCCCTTCAGGTCCTTGAAAGATGCAAAAAAGAATCATGGAATGGTTTTGGTTGGAAAAGCCCTCAAAGCTCATCCAGTGCCATGGGCAGGGACACCTCCCACTATCCCAGGGCGATCCAAGCCCCATCCATCCTGGCCTTGGACACTTCCAGGCATCCAGGGGCAGCCACAGCTTCTCTGGGAATTCCAGCCCAGTCCCTCCCCACCCTCCCAGCCAGGAATTCCTTCCCAATATCCCATCTAAATCTAACTTCTTTCAGCTCAAAGCCATTCCCTGTGTCCTGTCCCTCCATCCCTTGTCCCCAGTCCCTCTCCAGCTCTCCTGGAGCCCCTTTAGGCTCTGGAAAGGGCTCTGAGCTCTCTCTCCTCCAGGAATCAGCTTGGGTGGGATTCACCTGCAGCTCCAGCCTCTCCCATGTTGCCCCTCTGGATCCGAGTGGAACAATGGGAGAGGAGCTGCTGGGTGGTCCCTCCTGTAGGACACGGGTTCTGACGGGCGGAGGAGCTGCCAAGCTTTGGGAAAGTGGAGCCTGCAGGAAGCTGTTGAAGCCTCTGTGGTGAGCACACACATGGCAGCTGGATTTATGTCCCGCCTGGATGGGATTTATTCCAGCGGTGGGAATGATTAGGATCAGGGAAAGGCACTGGTGCAGCTCACACGACTTCCTCGAGGAGGAGGGAAGCACCAGCACACCCCACACAGAATTCCAGAGAAAAAACAGGCTCCGTTCTCCCCGGCCATGGGATCAGGATGCTGAAGCTCCCCTCGGATCGCAGCTCTGCAGTTGCTCCCCTCACATCTGTCCCTGGAGCTCCAAACCTCAGCAAAATCCCAAATTCCAGAGCTCCAGGAGCTCCTCAGGCACAGGCTGGGATTGGCGGGATGTCTGTGCCAGGAAGGAGCTGCACCGGATGATCCCTGTGGGTCATCTCAGGAGATTCCATGACTCTGTGACTCTCCAAGGCCTGGAATGAGGTGAGGTTTCCATGGGCAGCTCCATCCCATCTTATCCGGGTGATGAACTCTCCATCCACAGGGATGAACGGTTTAATGCAGGGATGGAAAATTCCAGCTCCTGGGGGCTGGAATTCCCTCTTTCCCATGCTATTCCCTGCTCCCTGTTCTGCCCAGGCATTCCTTGTGGGAAATAGCCATGAATTTGGCCTGAAATTTAGAGTTTTCCAGGATTTCTGCAGCCAGGTGACACTGGGAACGCTCCACACTTGGAATGTCACATCCTGGTTTGTTTCTTACCTTTGTTTCGAGTCCAAGCTGGACCTGTCTCCTGACGGGCCCAAATTCCAGCTGATCCCATGGCCCAGCTCCTGTTCCTCCAAGAGGAACACCAACATCCACTAAAACCTCTCCCAACCCATCCAGCTCCATCCATCCTGTGACCTTCCCTGCTCATCCTGTTATTCCCTGGATTTATCCGCTCATCCTTCCCTGTGCTCCGTGTCCCACCACGAGCCATCCCCACTTCCCAATCCGGCCGGGAAGCGAGAGGAGCCCGGCTTTGCCCTGGAGGCTCTGACATTCAATTTAGGGATTTGCCTTCAGTGTCACGTCCTGGGACAGCCGGGAATGCCGTGGAGGGGGAGGGGACATGCCGACATTCCCTCTTCCTTCGTTTTGCTCTGCCTGGGAGCCACCCATGTGGATTTTCAGGCTCTGCTCCATCCCCTTCAGCTCCGCAGGCTCTCGGGCCCCCATTCCGTAGGAATGTCATTCCCTCTCTCACAGAGAGAAATAATTGAAACAGAGGTGGGGGAAAAAAAAGGGGAAGAAAGACTGGAGGGAGAACTGCGGAGTCTCCCAGGGATTCTCTGGAAAACAGGCAACCCCCTCTGGGCTTGGATTGCATCCCGGCCTTGGGAGCAGGGGCTGGGAGGCTGCCACCCAACAGGACAGTGCTCTGGGAAGGGACTGGCCCTGGAGAGCTTTGTTCTGGGATTCTGGGCTGCATCCCGAGGCATGGGAATGGGGAAGCCTCGTGATGAGGGGGATGAGATGGGATTTGGAGGCAGGGAAAGCAGGAGAGGTGGGAAATTGTGCCTGGAGGAGGCTCTGAGTCCTTATCAGAGCCGGCACAGCCACAGCCTCAACCTCGGGGGCTAATTAACATATTCAGAGTTAATTTGCATATTCAGAAGCTCATTAACGTACCCAGCTAATCACCAGCCTGTGCTGACGCCGCTGGGCAATGCAGGGAAATCCTTGGGCTGCTCAGCAGCTCTTTTTCCTCATCCCTCTCCAAGCCCACGGACACCGGGATGATGTGGGGATATCCCATCCCTGGATCTCCCCCAAGCCTGTCCGGGTCCATCTCCCCATTTCCTGCTTCCCCCATGGAATGACCACTCCCCTTTCCAGTCCCTGTGGTCACTTTGGACAGTCCAAGGTGACCAGTTTGGGACAATAATCCCTGCTTTAATTCCAGCTTGAAGGATCCTTGGAATACTTGATGGATTCTGTCAGCACTCCCATCATCTCCAAACAGAGCTGGAAATAAAGCTCAGGTCACCGTGCGATAAATATCCACCATTCCCAATGATCCTTTATCCGGAAAAGATGGATATCTCCAGCCAAGGAAAGATGGACAATTGATATGGGAGATTTAATCTCTTTCCTCATGGACAACCTGTCAGAGCACCCAACCATCTCCCACTCCATCTGTTATCCAGGAAATAATGAGGAAAACAGCATTCCTGGCCACAGAGGGATTTTTTATTGCCACTTCCGGGAATTATCCAGCATTTATCCCATTTTGTCTGGAATTATTGGCCCCCCACAACAGGCCTGCCCTGAGGGATCTGGGATTTTTGGACACCTATGAGATTCCAGGGATTGTCCATTAAATCCTAGCAGCCAATTAAAGCTCTGTCCTCCTGGCATCTGGAAAATATTGCAGGAAAAATATTTGGGTTTGAACTTTTTGGTTGCCCCAAGTTCAGATTGTTGTGATTTGAGGGTTTCCTACCACGCTGTGACCTTTTAATCCCGGAATCCTGGAATGATCTGGGTGGGAAGGGATCTTAACGCTCATTCCCATTCCAGCCCCTTCACACCTTCCAGGATGCTCCAAGCCCCATCCAGCCTGGCCTTGGACAATTCCAGGGATGGAGCAGCCACGGATTCTCTGGGAAAACTGATCCAGGGCCTCTCCACCCTCATCCCCATTTGCTGGAGAGGGAGGAGATAAAATGTCAAATTCCCAAATTTTGTGTCCAGATCCTTCCTGAGAAGATGTTTTTGGTTGGAGTCTTTGTTCTCTTCCATGAGAAACATTCCCTAAAAGCTGTGGATTTTTTCTGTCCCCTCTCCATGGAGTTGGCTCATTTCCAGCTTAAATGTTCTCTCAAGGGGTTCTGCCTCCAAATCCCACTTCTGCCTCCCTTTGGATCACGGCCTTGTCCTTAGGATCAGCTGTTTGCTCCATGGATTTCCCAGCACCATTTCTCCATGGACCACTGTAGGAATATCGAGGTAATTCCACTGTTTTTTGGATCTGATGGCCCTCAGGGAGGAGTTTTCCCCACTCCAGAACTTGATGGAGGCCGCCAGAATGCTTGGATTGCCACCTGGAAGCAATCCAGCCTCTTGGCAGCGGGAATTCCTTCCAGGCATGGAATGCAGGAGCCATAAATACTTTTACAGCTCCAAACGCTGAATGACTCCAATGGGAAGAGCCTGTTGGATCTCCTGAGAAGACCCAAGCAAATGGATAATCAACTTTTTAGGGATAAAAAGGTCAAAGGAAGGGATGGGAGAGCTGAGCCTGGAAAAATAGGCCCCAAAAAACCATGGAAGAGTCAGGGCAGAGGACATTGGTGTCTTGGGACATCCCAGGGAGGGAAGGAGCCTTTCTAACATGGGATGTTCCCCATCCCATGGAAGTGATGGCTCCGTGTGAAATCATCCCATCGGTTCATGGAAGAAACTGGATTTTTCCCAGTCTCTGTGGGTTCCTGGCATTAATTCTTGGAGACTCTTCAGGTTTTCCATGTTTTTTCTGGTGAGGGCACCTTGGAATGCGTCCACCTGGATGCTCCAGCACCAACCAGCATCCAGCCCTTGATCCAGGAATTCTTGGCTCTCCTGCTTCTCCCGTTGGGAATTATAGGCTCCCCACCTGCTGCACAAGATTTCTCCTTTCCCCAGGAATCTTGGAAATCAAACCTAAACCCCAGAAAAAAGGTAGCGTTTCATCCTTGCAGCCATTCCCTCATTTTTAGCAGGTTAAAGAACAATTCCTGGGAATTGTCTGGACCATCTTGAGCAGGAGGCACCTCGTTACCGGAGAGCCGTGGACAGCTGGATTGTCTGTTTGCTATTAATCCTTGATTTTGTGTTTTCCCGGGAAGGGTGGGGATAGGAATGCTGTGTTTACCAGCCCTGCTCACCTCCCACATTCCCTGTGCTTCCGAAGGTGGGGAAATCCCTCCATCCCTGTTCCCATTTTCCAGACCCTCAGCGGGGATAGAATCACCTCAGACCCCCCGAGGGCCACCTCGGGCACACCCAGCTGGTGTCCCCTCACCAAGGAGATCCTGGATGTCCCCCCATTCCAGTAGGAATGATGTGGGATGAAGCAGATTCCAGGAGCTGCCTCCCTCCTTCCCACGGCTGGAATTCCAGTGCCTGGAGACTCCCTGAATCCAGCACACGAGGAAAGATGAGTTCATGAGAAAATCCGTGTCAAGCTCCATAGTCTGGGATCCCTCTTTGCCAGAGGGTGGGGTGAAGGTCCTGTCCCTGGAGGTGTGGGATGAGGGAGAGGAACAAAGGCTGGGAATTGTTGGCTGCTCTCCCTTTCCCTCCGTGTTGGCGGAGAACTCCACTCATTCCGGATAGGGAGAGACAAAGGGAGCTGGGTGTCAGTGACATCCTCACCCCTCCCGGCTCTGGATTCATCCCAACCATTCCACACCCACCGGAACGAGGGCAGGGAGCCCTCAGGAGAGCAGAGGGTTCACACAGCGGTCAGGAGAACATTCCGAGGGCAACCGGCTGCTCCGGATGTGCTAAATCAGTGAATCATGGAATCGCTGAGCTTGGGAAAGCCCTCCAAGATCATGGAGTCCAACCCTTCCCCATCACTGCCAAGGCCACCACTAAATCATGTCCCCAAGTGCCACATCTGCACGGATTTAAATCCCTCCAGGAATGGGGCTCCACCACTGCCCTGGGAATCCCCAGGGAAAGGAGGGAAATATTGCATGGAAAGCACTTTTTGTGGAACACAAACCTTCGGATCTGACTGGAGGCAACACCCCACGGGTATCCATGGGGATTTCATTTTACTGTTGCAAATTTTAGCTCAGATTGGAACCAAACATCCTTCATTCCAGGGAATGAAGCTCCTTGGATATTCAGTCCAGGGGGGAAAACTTCTGGATCTAAGCAACACCTTGACATCCTCCTTCCAGGAATGTTATCATGGAATGGTTTGGATTGGAGGGGACCTTAAAGATCATCCAGTGCCACCCCATTCCATGGGCAGGGACATCTTCCACTATCCCAGGGTGCTCCAAGCCCTGTCCAACCTGGTCTTGGACACTTCCAGGGATCCAGGGGCAGCCACAGCTTCTCTGAGAATTCCAACCCATCTAACCCTCCCCACCTTCACAGCCAGGAATTCCTTCCCAATATCCCGTTCATCCCTGCCCTCTGGCAGTGGGAAGCCATTCCCTGTGTCCTGTCTCTCCTTCCCTTATCCTAAGTCCCTCTCCAGCTCTCCTGGATGTCCCATTTGGGAATTTTCCCAATATCCAACCTGAGCCTCCCCTGGCACAGCCTGAGGCCGTTCCCTCTCCTCCTGTCCTTGTTCCCTGGGAGCAGAGTCCGACCTCCCTGGCTGCCCCCTCCTGTCAGGGAGTTGTGCAGAGCCACAGGGTCCCCCCTGAGCCTCCTTTTCTCCAGGCTGAGTCCCTTTCCCAGGTCCCTCAGGAATTCCCCAGCCCCTTCCCAGCTCTGTTCCCTTCCCTGGACTCGCTCCAGCCCCTCATAATGAACTCTGAAGCAGCACCAGGAGGATCCAGATGAAGAAGGAGAAGAATTCCTGTTATTCCAACTCACAGGATGCGCCAGCCCTGCAGGAAAGCAGAGGAACAACGTCACATCCCCCAGATTCCTTCTGGCTGATCCTTTATTTGTGAGACCAGTTTGTGGCCAGGATAAAGTCGGGGACAAATGGAATCGACATCCTGAGCCCGGATGACTCAGGAGAACGTTGAGGAAAAATATGACGGAATTAAGGATTTATTTTAGGGGGAGTGGTTGTCACGTTGAACGGCACCGATCCAGCACAGCCAGGAATTCCAAGCTTCGTTGGATCCATGGAGCAGCCCAAAGTAAGATGTGGAGCATGGGAGAGACCCCTCAGCTGAGGCATGGAGTGGGAAAAGCCCGCACAGCCTGGGAATTGTCATTCCTTTATCTTCTGGGGAATGGTTGACTTTGTCCAAGAATTCCACCATTCCTAGGAAAAAAAAGTTTTTAACTCAAAGCAGGAACAAATTTCTGTTGATTTTTTTATTGTTGTGTCATTCCATGATGATCCAGAAATATATTCCATGATCCAGAAATACATTATGTGATCCAGAAATCTATTCCGTGATCCAGAAATACATTCAGTGATCCAGAAATCTATTCCGTGATCCAGAAATACATTCCGTGATCCAGAAAAACATTATAGGGCAAGCTTTAATCAGCAAGATAATTCCTTTGATTACAGAAAAATCAGGTAAACTTTCCTAATGAGAGTTTCTCTGCCCCTCAATGCAGATCCATTGAATAAAAATTTCCGTGGAATAAAAAAATCCACGGAATAAAAATATCCCCATGGAAACTTATCTACTTCAATCAAAATTCGCTTTTGCTTCCACCCAAAAACTTCACAAGTGACATCTCAGCTGGAAACCAGAAAAAAAATTAGGAAAAAGCAGAGAAAAAAGAGAGGCTCTGAGTGACAAGCTGAAATATTCCAGCATCATTCCAAAGAGGAATGTTTCATCCCAGCTTAAAAGAGTTCTGATCAGGTCTGCTCCTCCCTCATCCATGTGTTCCCTATGGAATTAGAGCCATGCCAGAGCTCCTGACGTCTGCTCCCAGCTGCGTCAAGGAGCTGCTCAGACTCTTCCGGAAACCAATCCTGCGTTTTCCTGGCTTCGAATGGTGCCAGCTGGGAAGCAGAGCCGGTGGCAGAGGCACAGGACAGGGAGGAGAAGCTCTGATGTCCCACACGGCCTTTCCTGAGGGGCTGGGAGAGTTCCTTGGAATTTGTGAACTTCCAATTGGAGCAGGGAAGGGAGAAAAAGGAGGTCTCATTGACTCACTGGAGCTGTCCTAGGGGATTATTTATCCAGGGATGATGTTCCAGTCTTCCCAGCATCTTCCTTCTCAGATAACACCATCTTTTTGGAAGATACAACAACTGGGATGTGAATTTTGTGTTTCCTTTGCTATCAAATCAGCCAAGGTCATTCAAACTGAGAGACGTGAGGTTTTGATGGGATATTGGGAAGGAATTCCTCCCTAGGAGGGTGGGGAGGGACTGGAATGGATTTCCCAGAGAAGCTGTGGCTGCCCCTGGATGCCTGGAAGTGTCCAAGGCCAGGTTGGACAGGGCTTGGAGCACCCTGAGATAGTGGAAGGTGAACAGATCCTAAACACATCCTAGTCCACATCAGGATCATCCCAGGATGGATCCAGCTCTGAATGTCTCCAGGTCAGACGGTGATTGCAAAATTCCCACAGAAACAAGCAGGAAATCACAGAATTGGGGATTTATCAATATTGGATGAGATCATCATTGATTAAATTTCAATAAAAGTTTTCCAGGGGGACTGGAAACTTCCAGAACATCCGTCTTGTCCACATTCAGCTTTAACAAGGATGGATCCTCCCATTTTCCGTGATCCACAGGCCTGGCAGTGCAGGAAGAAGCTGTGAGGACTCAGGAAAACCATCCCTGCTTTGTGGTGTAGACATTCCTCCCCTTTGGCATTTGGGAGCGGGAGGGGGCGTCGAGACAGGGAATGCAGAGCAATCCTGAATCCCGCTCCCATATCCCAGGATCTCACACAGGAGCCCGTCACCAGCCTGGGTTATCACTCCCACTCACTCATCACTTCCCATCCCGCCAGGCGGGGAGCTCCAAGCAGAGAACACATCTTGACTCCACATTTTTGGTTGGAATCAGGCAACGGCACATCCAGCCCAGATGTGCCTCCAGAAACGAGAATCCGCCGCAGTCGGAGGATTCTGCTCCTCTCTCGCTGCCTGGCTCTGCGATCGGATCCAAATTCCTCGCCTTATTTTAGGATTTGGATGGAAGCAGTGTCCAAGATCAAATGCAGAGGCTCCAGAACTGCATTTTCCCCCATTCCAACAATTCCTTTGTGCTTGGCAAAGGCAGTTGGCGAGGTCACTCCCACAGATGGTGCAGGAGCAACCCCATCCCAAATTCTGGGCCTTAAAAAGAGGGCTAGGGATGAGTGGGGACCACAGCCACATACCAGGGATTGGGATGGACTCTCCAGCCTTGTCCCATTAGCATTTCCACTTGTTCCTTTGCCTTCATCCAAATCCAAGCAGGAAAAATCAACCAAAGGAGCCCTGAGTTACAAACAGTGCTGGCGGCTCTGGAAAAAGCTCCAATGGGAATATTTCAGGTTCCTTTTCCATGTGTTTTTTATGTTTTCTTCTCTTTCAGTTGCAAGATCCCACCTGGATTTTTGGTCTGATCCCATTTTCTGCCAGGGTTTGTCCATGTGGTTTCAGACAACACTTTGAGCCCTTATTTTTAAAATCCAGGTACCTGAAAAAGTGGATTTTTGGAATTTCGAGGTTCTCAGATGGACTTGGTGAAATTTGGGAGAATCCAGAATCCCACAGCAAAACGAGGAGAGGGAAGGAAAAGGGAAGCTCTTGGCATTGGCCTGAAGGATTTTCCTCCTCTCTGTAGAGATTTGGAAATTAAACTCCAGACAGGGATTAAGCTCTTTCCCAGGTGGGTTATGAATCTAAATCATCTTTAAAGGTCCCTTCCAAGCCAAACCGTTCCATGATTCCGGGAGAGCTGGACCCTTGGAAGGAGGATGGGGAGTCAGGAATGTCCTAATCCCACCAGGAAGAGGACCCACTTCCTTCTCCCTTTGGTACCAACCAGCCGAGGGTTCAATCGTGCAGAATTCCAGGGAAATCCAACCAACCCAGCTGCTGGAGACCAACTGGGATCATTCCTGCAGCATTTTTTAGCTCCAGGTCCAGACCTTTTCCATTCCCGTGCTGCTCTGGACACAAAAGGGAGGATTCCATTGTCCCATTCCATATTTACGGAGCCCTGGCCACCAGCCAAGGAAGCACAACTGCGCCTGATCCCAAAATATCCCTCTGCCAGCTCCCACTTGATTTTCCATGGCCACTGAACAGAAGATTCCATGGATTTGAACCCAAACAGAGACACCCAAGAATGGAGCGAAGCCAGAATTCCTGCGTGGAATGACAGAAGCAGGGATAATGGATAGGGGATCACATGGAATGGGATAATGTTTTAGGGGATCACACGGGGCTGGAAATAAAAGAGGCCTCCGGGGTCTCATCTTCTCCTGACATGGGAAAAGTTGGAATTTGCACAAGTCCACAGCAGGAAAACTATTTATGAAAAATCCAGAGGTGGCTCCAGCGGGTGTGGAAGAGGAAGAGGAATTTTAGACACATTCCAAGCAGCTCTTCCTGCATCTTTTTCATGGCAATGGGAAATAATCCTCTGGAATCAGGGCAGGTTATCCCAAAAAATGAGGCATTTGGGTGTCGTTTTTCATTTCCTCTGAGTCCTTTTGGAAATGCTGCTGCTGCTGGGAGAAAAATGAGGTTCTTAAAAGTGAGGATTTTACAGTCGGATTCACTGGATAACCTGGAATTGGTATTCCCCAGCCTGGATCATAAATCCAAGATAAAAAAAATCTCCATTATCTGCTCTTTTCTATTTTCTGGGAATTCTTTTTCCCGCCAGCAGGACGAGTTCGATGCTTTCTGTGCAGAAAAATTCCAATTATAAATAAAGGCTGTGCTGCCTCTCCCTCTGGAGCTACTCTCCCTCAGTGCTTCCCATGGAATATTTTATAAATGGACATTTCCTAAAGGGATTTCTCATCCCACTGGAAGGTTCCTTGTGTTGCTGAGCCCCAAACACCCTGACACATGGGAAGAGCTGAGTTTTTGGGAAAATTACAGGAGTGGAGAAGCCTGGAAATGAGAGGAAGAGGGAAAGGAGGTGGGAAAGAGGGATAAAAATTGATAATGGATTTATAACAGAAAATAATCTTCATTTCACACCCCAAGAGATGCAAATGTGGAACATCCCATTTCCACCAGGAATTTCCAAGCCAAAATGTGGAAAATCCAAGGAAAAAAGCAAAGGAGGAGAGAAAGCGGAGTGTGGGAATTGCTCCGGCTCTTCCTGAGAATTGCTCCAGCTCTTCCTGCGAACACTGCGGGATTCAGCAGGGCTGAAACCACAGCCAAGAGCTGGAGCTCGGGAAAGCCACAGGCACGTTCCAGGCACGGCCGATCCCGCTCGGAGCAGATCAACAGCACCCGGAGATAATTGTGGAGTCAAAGGCCTTCTGTGGGCCACGGGCCTCCGCTTCCCACTGGGGCTTTTCCAGGGAAAAATGTGCAAACACCAGGAGCAGGCCTAGCTGTCACTGGCTGGGCACGGAGGGAAGGAAGGATGGAGTTGGATCCGGGTTCCTCGCAATGCCGAGAGGATGAATCCGCACGGAAGGGAGTCGTCAGAGCCAAGTGTGGAATAACGCATGGAAAATGGGCTGGGAGGAAAGGAACAGGTGGAAAAATCCAGGAATTTGGGTCAAGGTGACAAAGTTTGGGAAGAAGAGATGTTCTTCCTGCCGGTTTTGCTTCGGTGGGATTCAGGTTGAATTCCCAACTTGGAATTAAAGTGATCCGGCAGCAACAGGACAAGGCTCCTTCAATTTTTGTGTCAATCCTTGGTTTATTATTCCTGAAATTTTCCAAGGAGTAAATGGAAGTATCGGAGCCTGCTCAGCCTCTGAAGGGGCTGGAAGGGTCCTCAGAAGAGGCCAAGGAGGAATCTCACATGGAAAAAAAAGGCATTGAACTGGAAATATGCACAAGGATCCTTGGACTGGGATCGTTGTGGGGCTCTCCTGCTGATGGGACTCACAGGCTCTTGATATCCCAATTAATGGGGAGAAAAACTGGGATTCCATCCAAGCTTGGAAGGGGAAGATTTGGGATTTCTCCTTTAAATTCTCCATAAAAATTTCCATTAAAAAATTGGCAGCCGGAGAAGGACTTGGGACAAGTTCTTGGAGAAACCAAGACCGGTGCACCTCCCCTAGGGGAATTTCAAGGAATAAAAGCTGGAATCTCCTGTAGGACAAAGCCACCTTGGAACGTCACATTTCAAGAGCAGCCTGTCCCAAAAAAAATCCCAAATCCCTTGGGAGGGGGAGAAGCCGAAATCTCCTTTGTGGTGTTTTTTTTTGGTGGGGTCCCATCCATCCCAGAGACAAAGCTGCAGCAAAGAACCCTCTCCCAACACAGCTATTCCCAATCCATGCTTCCCTAACAGCACCCAGGGGCTCTGCCAGAGCTGTCTCTGGAATTTTAGGATTTCTGGGAGCATCCTTGGACGGGGCATTGTGGATTTGCAGAGCATCACAAGCGCGTGGCTCCTGTAGGGGGCGGGAAAAGTCCCAGAGGTGTTGCTGGAGAAGGAATACCAAGGAAACGTGAGGATTTGAGGATCATATTCCAAGCTGAGCATGGGATCATATTCCAAGCAGCGCACGGGATCATATTCCAGGCTGGGAATCGATGCCGGCGCTCCTCTGTCCATCCCCAGCCCGGCTCCGGTTACAATTTTGTGCCACCACTTTCCAGGCAGGAAAATTGATCCCACTTCCCAGCCCCATCCTGCTGGATTAACCCTTGAAGTGTCCTGGGAATGCCAGAGCAGGGAAAAGCCCCCGGGACTTGGGAAAAAGGCCCAGTCCTGAAGTTAGGAAGGTGGACATGGAAATCATGGGGAAAAGGAGAATTTCTTGGAGCTCCTGAATTCCCAGGAAGCCAAAGCAGCTCCTTCTCTGCTGGGATTTTGGGTTGGGGAATCCCTTGAAATCTCCGCTCTCAAAATCTTTTGTGTCTGGGCAGATTTTCCATCCTTTGCTCCCTGCATTTCTCCCTTTTCCCTCTGCTTTTTCAGCCTTTTCTCCCTGAGTTTCTCCCTTTTCTTTTTTTGTTTTCCCAGCCTTTTCTCCTTGCATCTCTCCCTTTCCCCTTCATTTTCCCACCCTTTTCTCCCTATGTTTCTCTCCTTTTCCCTCTGCTTTTCCACCCTTTTCTCCCTGTTTTTCTCCCTTTTCCCTTGGCTTCTCCAGCCTTTTTTCTCTGCATTTCTCCCTTTCCCCCTTTGCTTTTCCAGCCTTTTCTCTCTGTTTCTCCCTTTTCCCCTTGTTTTTTCCAGCCTTTTCTCCCTGAGTTTCTCCCATTTTCCTTTGTTTTTCCAGTCTTTTCTCTCTCAGTTTCTCCCATTTTCCCTTGGTTTTTCAAACCTTTTCTCCCCATCCCTTTTCCCTCTCTGCTTTTCCAGGCTTTTCTCCCTGCATTTCTCCCTTTTCCGCTTTGTTTTTCCAGCCTTTCTCCCTGCATTTCTCCCTTTTTCCCCAAGTTTCTCTCCCAGTCCTAATCCCGACCCTGGTGGGCTCTGTTATGTTGGAAAAGGAGACATTTGGATACAGATATTTCCACGGACAATTCCTCTTTTATATATTGGAATAAACCTTCCGGATGCCTGAGAAAAACCTTCCCACCAGAGACAGCCAGGATTTACCCTTCCCAGGCAGGCCACAATCCCAGATCCCGGATGGATCAGCCTGAAATCTCCCAATCCCGAATAAAAGTGGCTCGGGTGTTTTTCCACCTCCTCCTTTCATCCCTGATTCCCGATGGGAAATGGAACCCTTTGTCCTCATAATCTCCCAGTTGCTCCAAAATTTATCTGTGGCAGATTTTCCCTTTTCTTGCTAAAAATAAGGGATGTTTTTATAGGAACAAGTGGATTTAAAAGGTTTATCCTTGAACTCTGCTCCATATCCAGGGAGAAGATCCGTGGAGTCTGGAGGCAGCAATAATTTCATCCGGAGCAATAAATTATTCCCAGGGGAGCTCTGACTGGAATAATTGAGTCAGAAAGGGAGAAAAAAGGATTTTGGGATAAGGCTGGGAAGGATAAACCCTGGATGTGAGGGAAAAGGAAACCCTGAGGGGAATGAACAACCAAATTCCCTGCCTGTTAACCCTCACTCCCACTCCCTGCTGCTTCCCATTCTTTCTCCTCGTTTCCCAAGGGATTGAAATAATCAGGGCAAACATGGGGCTCCTGTTATCACCTGGGTTTTATCTCGGGTCCTTATCAGAGCTGATAAGGGGTCAAGCGCTCCGAGGCTTTTGATCTTTTTATGGCTAATAAAGAAATTCTCTTTCCCAATAAATTTTGGATCTCTAAATGCACCAGGACCCGGTGGGAATTGTTGGGATTTTGGAGGAGTTGCTGGAGGACGGCTTCACTTTAAGATTAGGGGAGTGCCATGGACATTCCGGATAAACTGGAAAACATGGAAGGATTCAGGAAGAGCCCCTCCTGAGGGAAGCTGCTACCACTTGGAAAGTGATAAACAACAGAAACTTGGGAATCTCAAGTGATGGAATCCTGGAATGGTTTGGGTTGGAAGGGACCTTTAGGATCATCCCATTCCATGGGCAAGGACAGCTCCCACTATCCCAGGCTGCTCCAAGCCCCATCCAGCCTGCCCTTGGACACTTCCAGGGATCCAGAGGCAGCCACAGCTTCTCTGGGAATTCCATCCCAGCCCCTCCCCATCCTCCCAGCCAGGAATTCCTTCCCAATATCCCATGTCTCCCTGCCCTCTGGCAGTGGGAAACCATTCCCTGTGTCCATTACTCCACATCCTAAGAAAATTCCCAATGAAGAGCAAGGACTGTGGTTCCTAATCCACCAAATCCAGGAAAATGTGGCCACCCAGGGAAACTGAGGCAGCTGGAAAAAAAGGACCTGAGGATGAGATGGACCAATGGAAAATCCTGTCTTGTTCCCACAGTGACTGACGGTGCCCAAACCATTCCTTTGGAAAAGAAATCCGTGTTTTAGGCAACAAAAAGAAGATGAAATCTCAACTTCAATCAATCCTTGGACATTCCCACAACGTGGGACCCTCCCTGAGAAAAATGTTGGATTGGAGCCTATGGAAGTTGTAGGCAACACCTGGAGCAGCGAATTTATCGGAATTGTGGTATTGATTTCTTGGAATTCCCAGAGAAGCTGTGGCTGCCCCTGGATCCTTGGAAGTGTCCAAGGCCAGGCTGGATGGGGCATGGAGAAATCTGGGGTAGTGGGAGGTGTCCCTGCCCATGGAATAGGTGGACGAGCTTTAAATTCCTTCCAACTCAAAGCATTCAATGATTTTCTCCGGCAGGAATACTGCTGCCCAAAGAGCAGAGCATGGCCTTCTCCTCAAGGACAATCCGTGGGATTTGATCCATGCAAAGGATCCCTTTCCATCCTCTCCCAGAAAGCCCTGATGCCCCCAGACCATCTCCAAGGAGTGTAGGAATGAAGCCTAAAACTTTGCCAAGGAATGTGGGATTTGTGGGGAGCAGGCAGTGGAAAAGATGATGCGCCAGAGGGAGAGGAATCTCATTCAGGAATCCAGAGCCACCAATGGAAGGAGACGGGAATGTTGGGGAAAAAAAAACCCATGGAGGGGAAAAATAATCAAAAGGCCCAAACATCCACGGGTTTGGTGGAGAAACTCCACACAAAGAGAGCCTTTCTGGGAAAGAAAGACAAAGCGCTACCTTTGCTGGAATTCAGGGATACAGACGTCTCTTTTTGGGAATTGTTTACACCTGGACACCAGGGAGGGAACGGAACAGCCAAAAAAGACTGAGGGAACGTTGAAAAAAAATCCGTGTCGGGGCCTGTGGGTTTTGTTTTATATGATTTGTTTATTTAAATGGGGTTTTTTTTCCCCCATGAAGCAGCCACTGTTTGAAGAGCTGGAGCGTGGTGGGATCAAGGAACATTTTTAGGTCAGTGGTAGCTCTATTTATCATTTTGAAGACAAATTTGATTATCCTGATGGGAATTCAGGTCTTCGGGGAAAGCTGCCCAGTTGTCATATTAATCATTGCTTTTAGTGTTTTCCTTCGGCTTTGGGGTTTGGGTTTAATAGGGAATATTCATTTTTTTTTCCTCTTTTAATTTAGCTTTCAGTTGCCCCAGGGCTTTGGCCTGGGAACCTTTGCCGAGTGTTTTTCCTTCAGTTCCAACCTTGGAATTCTGGGAAGGCTGTTCACTCCTAGCACAGCCCTTGCTGCGGGTCCATCCCTCCTTCAGCTGGTGGGGAGCTGGGATTCAGGGAATTCTTTCTCGGAAGAAGAAGAAAAAATCAAGAAAAAAAAGACAGAGTAAAAATAAACGTTTGCAGTTCCAGCTACCGAGCGCATCACGTTGTTGTCCTTCCGATGGTTTTATGGGACACTGTTCCTGGCTTTTTCCATTATCATGGAATCCTGGAATGGTTTGGATGGGAAGGAACTGTAAAGATCACCCAGTGCCACCTCCTGCCATGGGCAGGGACACCTCCCACTATCCCAGATTGCTCCAATCCCTGTCCAACCCAGCCTTGGAAATTCCAGGGGGAAGTGGGATTGGATTGAGGGAGGAGGAGAGTGGAGGACACCAAAATCCCAGCCTTATCCAGTACATCCCAGTGCTCCGTGCAGAGACACTGGAGTGAATGAAACCTTTGGAAAAGGGGCGATCATCCTTTTTGGAGGAGCTGGATCCTCGACAATGCCAAAGGAGTTTGGTTTGAGGATGTTTCTGGTCTGGGAATCTCCATGAAGTGGAAAACCAGGAGAGGCAAATCCAGCTGCAGCTGGAGCAACCGGCAGTGCCGCCATTCCTGTTCCCTGAAATGAGAACAGGAAAAGAGTGGGGAAAACAGTCCGTAAAACTTAACTAGTGGCCATATTTAAGAGAAATTAGAGGAAATGGCCCCACATCCTGTGGAATTCACCTTTGCCAAAGTCTGCAAAGCCCAGTCCTGGAGCCGGATTTAGAAAGGGAGTGGAGACTTTAACAGCCAAAAAACGTAGGGAAGGAAAAACGCTCCACGGCCACAAGAGTGAGGCTTCTGTTCGGGCTGGGATGGCTGGAAGCGTGGCCGGGACATGGGGCAGGAATGCCCCAGGTGTTCCATGGAAATGTCTCCATTACAGTTGCAGACATGGAAATGTCGTCAGTGCTCCAATGATAGCACCAAGGGCACCCAGGAGGCATGGGGTGGGAAAGGTATCCAAGGTTTTAGAGGCAAAATCCATCACCCCTAGGCTTATAGCTGCCTGAAGTTAAGCTTGGAATAATCCAAATTTTACACTCAGCCTAGCTCACTTTGCAAGAGGTCACAGGGAAGAAATTTAGGAATATTTTACCCCTATGGAATGAAATGGTGCCACAAGGGATGGAGTGGGAACGTCAGCTCGTGGTTGCAGCACATCCCACAAGAGTTTTGAGTGCTGCTCCCAATTTCCAAAATGTTTTCCATGAATTCCCTTCATGGTGCAGGTGCTGCCATGTCTGATGGTTTCTACCACGAGCAAAGGTTCAAATTCAGCTCCTGGAGAATGGTGCTGGATTCAACCCAGGAGTTACAGGAATTTAGGAGGCAGCAAAACCATAAGTTGAGGAAAACAGCAAGCCGGAATTCCCAATGACCTCTTCCCGGTGTCTCTCCCAGTTTTTGGACCTGCCTCATCACCATGTCACCCCTCCCTTCCCTCACTCAAGATTAAAACCATGTGAAACGTATTGCAGACACATAAAGAGGTTTAGATTCCTAAATATTAAGAATTTTTTTTCATGGAAAGGGGGGTAAAACATTGGAACAGGCTGCTCAGGGCAGTGGTGGAATCACCATCCCTGGAATGTCCCAAAAAGTGTGGATGTGGCACTCGGGGACTCGCTGTCATGGTGAACATGGTGGCAGTGCTGGGCTGATGGTTGGACTCGGTTTTAAAGGTCTTTTCCAACCCTAACAATTCTGTAATTCCATGATTTTCTGTCAGTGGGATGTGCAGGCCATTTTTCATGGCTTGTGTGAAGGCAGTCTTCCTTTCTTTCCTTTTTCCCTTTTTTCCTCCTTCCCTTCCCTTTTCTCCCTCTTCCATTCTTCCATTCTTTCTTTCTTCCCTTTTCCCCTTTTTTCTTCTTCCCTTCTTCCGTTCTTCCGTTCTTCCCTTCTTCCCTTCCTCCCTTTTCCCCTTCTTCTTCCATTCTTCCCTTCTTCCCTTCTTCCGTTCTTCCGTTCTTCCGTTCTTCCGTTCTTCCGTTCTTCCGTTCTTCCGTTCTTCCGTTCTTCCGTTCTTCCGTTCTTCCGTTCTTCCGTTCTTCCCTTCTTCCCTTCCTCCCTTTTCCCCTTCTTCTTCCATTCTTCCTTTCTTCCCTTTTTCCCTTCTTCCCTTCTTCTCTTTTCCCCTTTTTTCCGTCTTCCCTTTTTCACTTTTCCCCTTCTTCCTTCTTCTTCCCTTCTTCCCTTTTCCCCTTTTTTCCTTCTTCCCTTCTTCCTGTCTTCTCTTCTTCCTTTCTTCACCTTTTCCCTTCTTCCTTCTTCCCTTCCCCCTTCTTCCCTCTTCCCTTCCCCCTTCTTCCCTCTTCCCCTTTTTCCTTCTTCCCCTCTTCTCTTCTTCCTTTCTTCCCTTCTTCCCTCTTCCCTTCTCTTCCCCTTCTTCCCTTTCCCCTTTTTTTCCTTTCTTCCCTTCTTCCTTTTCCCCTTTTATCCTTTCTTCCCTTCTTCCCTTCTCCAGAGGTTCTCCCCACAAAAACAGAACCTCTGCACCTCCAAAAGTTCCTGCCACCCTCAGGAAAATCCACATTAATCGGGATAACGGGTGATGTCCATAAGGGAGGTCACTGAAAAAATTCAAGGAAACTCAGATTGCTAAATCCATGGAAGCATCCTGCACTCGTTCTGAGCAGGACCGTGAGGATGGTGAGTGGGGCAGAGCAGATCCCGGATGGGGAAGGATCGTCCCTCCTCATTCCATGAAAATGAGGATTTATGAGAGGCATAAAAACATCTGGATAATCCTGGTGGTGCACAAGGAGTGGCTGCTCTTTGCCTCTTCCAGAACAAGCCATTATCCCAGCACTTCCCTATTTTTAGGAAGGGAAAACTCATTTAGGATGGAATTCTCTGTGGTAGACCTGGAATGACAGAAGCACAGAATCGCTGAGGTTGGAAAAGCTCTCCAAGATCGACTCAAACCATTCCCCACCACTGACCCACGTCCCCAAGTGCCACATCCATAGGGATAATAAATCCCTCCAGGAATGGGGACTCGTACTGGGTCCCACCAGTCAGCACCAGCCCAGAATCTCACCACAGATCCCACACATGATCCCTCTTGCCCAACAACAGGATCTGGAGATAAAAGCTGGATCTCTTGGGCTATTCCAGACAGATTTCCAAGCAAAACTTTGTGACTCTGCTTGTAGGATCCAGCCCACATCAGAGCAGGGACAGAGATTATCCCACCATGGAAAACATTCCCATCTCCGGAATCTACAATGCCATTCGGAGCGAGGTCCGGTCTTTTAAAATCTGTTCTTCCAATGCTGAACCAGAGGCTTCTCCCAAGATCCAAGTCCTGCTCAGATCTCCCTTAGGTGCAATTTAAATGATCCATGCGTTTCATTCCCAAAATCTCCGGAGAACTGCTTGTGTGTGCCGGCGTGTTCCGTGTCAGATATCCAGGTTGTTTTTATGAGTTCCATGCTCGTGGAAGTGAGATCTGAAATTGAGATGTCATCTGCTACTCGATCCTGCTTCCCGACTTTCTGACATCTCTTTTTCCCTTAATATATTCCAGATGACTCCGAAAAATCCAGGGAAAACATCCGCAGTTTGTTCAATAAACTGAATTGTTATTTTCATTTTCCAAAGAGCTGAGGGAGCCCTCTGGACAATACCTCCAGTGTTTTTTCCATGTTTTCCTTCCAAATTGCTGACACTTTGTTGGGATCAAGATATCCAGATGCCTTTTTTCATCCCCTGGATCCTCCTGCTGAGACTCCTTGTTCTGTGGTGTTGATGTGTATACGAACTCCAGAATTCCCTGGATTTTACAGCTCCCGTGGTGTCGTGGTGTTGGATTTCATAAATCGCGCATCACCTCGGCTCATATTCCTGGTTTTTCGAGTGATTTACAATCCTGGGGAGCGGGAAATCGGCAGGATCTGGGAAGATGCTGACAGGACCACTCAGAGCCTGAGCCCCACTGAGGTTGTTCCCGAATCGTCTGGGAAATCTCCTGTCCTGCTGGAGATGAGATATGGCAGGAATGTGCATTGGGAATGTCCTCACGGCAATAGGAAGCTGAGGATGTGCAGTTCTTGCACTCAAGTTGGGCTGGAGGAGTTCAGGCTGGATTTTGGGAATATTTCTTCCCGGAATGAGCTGTCCAGACTGGGACAGTGGTGGAGTCCCCACTCCTGGAGGGATTTAAATCCATGTGGAGGTGGCTTTTGGGGACATGGTCTGTGGTGGCCTTGGCAGTGTTGGGGACAGTTGGACTCGATATTGGAGAACTTTTCCAAACTTAATGATTCCATGATTCTAACAAGGATCCAAAGATCTCCAAACCAAAAGGGGAGGGAATTAGGTCTTGTTTGTTGCTCCCAGTCTGGATCTTGGGTATGGCCCCTCAGCATCCCGATAACCCCGGTTGGGGCCTCCTGCCATGGAGCACATGGATCCTAATATTGGATAAGTCGGAACATTTAACATCTCATTCCAAAGCTGATTCCTGCTCAAAGCCAGAGGGGATCACACAGGGATTGCTTTCCCAAATGTGGGATGTGACCCCTTCCAGCCTTCCCGGCTTTTCCCAAGGGGATGTGAAGGAGCTGGGACTCGGAGTTCATCACCTTCCCACTGCTCCTCCCCAGCACCCAAAGCCACCGACTGAAAGGAGCCAAGGCTGAGCAAGAGAAGCAAAAGAATCCCAGGATGATTCTGATCCTCAGAGAATCCTGATCCTCAGAGAATCCCAAAGGAAAAAAGAAAGTTAGAAAGGAGACAGCAATAAAAAAGAACAATAATAATAATAATAATAATAATAATAATAGAAAGTGTTTCTTTAGTCCCTGTGTGGATGTTTTGAAAGCAGAGCCAAACCAACCATGGAAGATTTGCGGAGCCCAGAGTGAAAACTCCAAGACACAGAAAAAAAGCAGGAAAATATTTTGATGGCAAATCTTGGGAATTCATTCCAGCCAAAGGGCTCTCCCAGAGCGTCTGTGTTATCCAAGCAATGTCAAAAGGATCATAAGGGATGAGGTGTCATGTGGAGAGTCTGATTACAAGGCCATGGAGGGACAGGACACAGGGAATGGCTTCCCACTGCCAGAGGGCAGGGAGAGATGGGATGTTGGGAAGGAATTCCTGGCTGGGAAGGTGGGGACTGACTGGGATGGAATTCCCAGAGAAGCTGTGGCTGCCCCTGGATCCCTGGAAATATCCAAGGCCAGGTTGGACATTGGGGCTTGGAGCAGCCTGGGATAGTGGGAGGTGTCCCTGCCCATGGAATGGGATGGGAATGGGATGATCCTTAAGGTCCCTTCCCATCCAAACTGTACCAGGGTTCTGTAAATGCACCCATCCCACTCCAGACCTCTGATTTCCTGTAGCTGAGTGTCCACCAATGAAGCCCCAGAAAAACGACCCAAAAGTTGGACCACAATCAGAAAAAACCCATTTGAAGCTCCTGAGAGTCCCCGTCATCCCGAACATTACAAGAACCAGAGATCAGCTTGGTTTTATCCATCTGGCAGCAGGAATTTTTTCCAAAGGGATGAATTTGAAGCAGCTGCCACAAGCCCAAATTAACTCCCAACACGCGATCCATAAAAGTGCTCCGATAAATCATCCAGGAACGCCAGCCGCACTCTCAATGGGAAGAGAAATGGATCTAGGGTGTTTTTTCAGGGATGATTTGGTGAGAGGAGGGGTGGCCAAAAAAAAAAAAGCACAGCCCTGACAGCTCCGGAAAGAAATTGTTTCTTTTCCAGTCACCAAAATGTGGCTTTTGTTTGCCTTTGGAACCTTCTTCATTCACCCTGAAAATTTCCTGCCAACCAGGGAAACATTGTGCAGAGCCCAAATCCTGCCTGGATTGGAAGGGATCCCAAATTTAGAGGCATTTACAATGTTCTGGAAGGAATCCCATGGAGCGAAGTGGAAATAGAAGAATTCATGAATGGGATTTTGCCACTTTTAGGAGTGTGGCGCTGATGGGAGGTGGGAATGCTGTGGATCATCTCCTGCTCCTCAGTCATTTCGGGATGTGGGCATGGGGTGAGAAGTCCCAGTTCTGATTGTCTCAGGATCACTTCCAAGTCCTCTCCCAGTTGGAAAACTGGGCCGAGGCAGGGTTTGGTGTCCCTGAGCTGGTGAGTGATGGCCACAGAAATCCCGATGGCCAAATCCACTCCTTGCCATGTTTGGTCCTGTCTCAGCAGGAGGAGAAGTTGAAATATTGGATTCTTCCACTCCAAAATTTCTGCCGAGACGTCAGAGCCATGTTGTTTTAAGGGGAAAACCGGAATTACCTGGATCAGCCTGAACTCCGGGTGTGAAGGACTTCCCAAATCCTGAGGGCTGTTGTTTCCCTCAAGGACAGGAGAGACCAGGTTGAGCTGGTTTGGCTTTTTGCAGTTGTCATTCCAGTCGGGAATTCCGGCATCTCATCCAGGGAAGAGGCCATAATCTGTCACTGATGACATCATCGAGTCAGATCCCATCCAAGGGAACACAGGATGAGCCATGGAAGTGACAGGTCCAAAAGGGATCAATGGAAATGGACCCACAAAATGTATCCTGGGAAGGATTTGGAAAGGGAAAGGGGATTTTGGGAATATAGTGTTCTATAAAATTATGTTTGGACAGAAAATTCCCAGTGTTTGTCTAAAATGGGAAATATCCAGGCAGTCCCAGGGTTGTCCCAGTCTCAGGCATTTGTCCCAGTGTTGGGATGAGATGCCTGTCACTGCCTGCTGGAGGCCAATCCAAGCAGAGCTCCAGAGCTTCGGTTCTGATATTCCCAAAAATCTGGGCCAACAATCAAAGCCATCCCCGGTCACTTCACTGCACTGCAGTCATGGTAAAATCAGCCAGAAATTCAGTGGGGACCAGGAAAAACTCTGAATCATGGAATGGTTTGGGTGGGAAGGGACTGTAAGGATCATCCCATTCCATGGGCAGGGACACCTTCCACCATCCCAGGCTGCTCCAAGCCCCATCCAACCTGGCCTTGGACACTTCCAGGGATGGAGCAGCTTCTCTGGGAAAGCTCTTCTGGTGTTTCGTCACCTTCTTCCTTATCTACATGTCTTATTTGCTGTCCAGGAATTTTCCAAAGCTCCACCTCAGTTGGAGCATCAAGCCAAGGACTGGTGGTCATGGTTCCCAGACTTTGATCTCTTTTGGTAACCTAGGGATCCGCCTCCAAACTTTTGGGAGCATTTTGGGAGCAGACACTTTGCAAAGCTCCAGAAATTCTGACAGGATTCATGTGGAATCATTGGTGCTTCCCAAGAGAGATCAAATTAAAGTTGTACCTAATTAAACACAATCACGGAATCATAAAATCATGGAGTGGTTGGGGTTGGAAGGGACCTTAAGGATCATCTACTCCCAACGCTCTGCATGGGTTGAAATCCCATTATCCAGCCAAGACCTGGGGTCCTGCAGGAAGGGAGAGGTCACAGAAATGGGATTTCAGTGATCCCAATCCAAGAGCTGCGATGCTGCCGACATTCCCTCCAGCCAAAAATACTCTGGAAACTGAGGAAGAGGGAAGAGCTTTGCTCATCTTCCACCAATTTATGGCAAGAAACATCAGGACTGCTGGAATTCCTCGTCATTCCTGCAGGGAGTGCAGAGGGAATGGCTCCTGGCAGGGAGATTTCCTGCAAAGGGACCAAGTCCCCGGGCTTCCCATTCCTTCCTGCCCGCACAAATTCCAGGGAATAGGAGAGGGGGAAAATTTGGGAGCATCTGAAATCCAAGATTTCTCTGCTCATCCCAGGTACCGAGGAGCCCCGGGGCAAACAGAGCTCCTCAACCCCGACTGGGAATGCGGGGGTGGGGGGGAGGGAAGCCGAAGGAAAATAAATAATTTCTGGCTGCTCTGAATCAAAGCCTGTTACAATCAAAACAGTGCCCTGCTCCAGCAGGGCCCTGGGGCCTCGTTCCCAAAAATTATGTGTGCGCTGGAAGCCACAGGGAAAAACTCTCTGACAGAGGAGACCTTCCCAGTGTCCGAGGGAGCCAGGGAATGCTTTGAATCCAATATCTCGGAGAGTCCAGGCTCTCCTGGAGCTTGTGCAGCCTCTTTGTCTGGAGTCCAAGCTGGAGTGGGTTAATCCTGCAGCTCCTGCCCCTGGGAATGCCCGGAGGGAAAACCGGGAAAGGAAATGAGGATTTGGGGGCTAAATCGAAAAGGGAAGTGCACAAGAGAGCATTGAAGGAGGTTGGAGGGAAAAACCCTTGGCACAAATGCCAGCAAGGATCCCTGATCCTGGTTTGTCTGAGAGTGTCACGGATTTTGGGGGAATTACTCCTGATTTACAGGAATTCCCGATTTTCAGGAATTATTCCCGATTTTCAGGAATAATACATGGATACATCCACAGGAATGCAGTGGCTAAAACGGGAATTCAGGAATCTCGTTGGGAGGGATCTCACGAGGGTCAACAAGGGCGAGGTCCTGGATCCAGTTCGGAGCAATCCCAAGCACAAACACAGGTTTGGTAGAGAATGGATGGAGAGCCCTGGATGAGGAGAAGGATTTGGGATGTTCATGGATGAGGGGCTGGATGTGCCCTGGCCAGAGACACCCCCTGCCCCAAGGCTGATCCCAAGGGCAGGACACAAGATTAGGGATGGGATTCTGCCCCTCTGCCCCCTCAGGTGACTCCCCACCTGCAGAGCTGCTCCAGCCCTGGATCCCAACATCCAGAGGATGTGGAGCTGCCGGAGAGGATCCAAAGGAATCCATGGAGCTGCTCCAAGGGCTGGGGCCAGGCTGGGAGAGATGGGAATGTTCACCTGGAGAAGAGAAGGATCCAGGGAGAGCTCAGAGCCCCTTTCAGTGCCTAAAGGGGCTCCAGGAGAGCTGGAGAGGGACTGGGGACAAGGGATGGAGGGACAGGACACAGGGAATGGCTTCCCACTGCCAGAGGGCAGGGAGAGATGGGATATTGGGAAGGAATTCCTGTCTGGGAGGGGGGGGAGGGGCTGGACTGGAATTCCCAGAGAAGCTGTGGCTGCCTCTGGATCCCTGGAAGTGTCCAAGGCCAGGCTGGAGCACCCTGGGATAGTGGGAGGTGTCCCTCCCATGGCCAGGACAATTAAATTGTCCTTAAATTCCCTCCCCACCCAAACCATCCTGGAATTCTGTGAGAGGATGAAATATCTGGGATTACACCCCCAAGAGCCATTGATTTATGCCGAATATCCAGACATTTTCCTTTTTCCAAGAGAAAGGCTGGAAGCTCCAGTTTTCCTCTGAGTCCTCCAGCAGCTCCTGGGTCTTCCCCCATCCCGGTGTCTGTGAGTGCCAAAGTGGCACCGGCTCTGTCCCAGGGATGTGGCTTGGAGCAAGTCCTGGATCCTGCTGCTCCAGAGGATCCCAGGAGCAGATCCCAAGGGAATCCACATGGAAAATCAGGCCAGCAGCAGGATAAGGCAGCAATTTTCCTAATTACGGACAACCCGCACTCCAGAAATTCCAGGTGGACTTCCTTGGATTTCGTGAGAGGATGGAGAGAGGAGAGAAAACAGGGATCAAACTCAGCGACTTGGTATCCCAATTTCCCTGTTTTTCCTTTAGTGGTGCTACTATAAAGACAGAATTCCTTTCATCCTGGATATATTCCAGGTTCTTTTTATGGATATGGAGTTATCCCAGTCAGATTGGGCAGCATTTGTATTTTTTAACCCCAAAAAGAGACAAGAATTCAGTCAGATCCCAAATTCCGATGGAGAGGTCCCTGAAAGCCAAGAATTGGGAGACAATGATGGATCCAAGGATATCCAGAGGTGCCTTCCAAGCCCAGTCACTCTGATTTTCCAGCACAATTCCACAAAAAACCAGCAGATTCCCTCTGGAAAAACAAGAAGCGACCAAACCTCATTTTCCGTTGGATTCTCCAGAAACAAGGACATTCTGACGGAGTGGAAATGGAATGAAAGGAGAAGCTGGGAACAAGGAAGGTGGGAATTGGAGCTGGATAACCTCGGAATGGTTACAATGGTTCCTTGTCCTGCCGCTGGCATGTGGCCAGGAGGTGCTGAACAAGGAACTGCTCATTCCCTCGGTGACGGATGGGATTTCATGGCTCGGTTTTATGGGATGGGGGCAATAAATCCATGGATCCTGCACGGCTGGAATGGGCTGGGCTCCCGCTCGTTCTTGCTTGGCTTAAAAGACCCGGTGCTGAGTGAGGAACCAGCTGTGGGCAGATGTGGCACCTTCCCAGGAAGAGACAGGCTCCAAGGATGATCCAGCATGAGGATTTCAGGGAATTCTCACAGGATGGCGCTTTCCATGGATTACAGAGGAAACCCTGGAGTTCTTCTTGATTAAAATGATGAGCTGGGCTTAAAACAGGACCAAGAGTCTGGGCCAGCTTTGGTCAAGCCCATCCTGGGAGATCCAGCTTGTCCCGCCTTGGCCAGTCCTGAGAGAAGAGAAAATTCCTCGGAAAACAAGGAAGGAAATGGGATTTTTCCAATTTTTCCTGTAAAATTCCAATAGTAATAGTAATAGTAATAATAATAATAATAATAACAACAACAGTAATCCTGTGGAGGATTCCGGTTCTTTGAAATGCCCAACACTGATTTTCCCAGGGTCTCCAAGCTTAGCATAAATCCAGTTAGGAGAGGTTGGAAAAATAGAATATATTGGGGGGAAACAACATTCCCACCTGGAAAGACTTTGGGATTGGTGTGAGGAATGATTGTGAGGCAGCTCCCCATAGCTCCTAAATCCAGTCAGAGCTGCTGATACAGCTATTCCCTAAAAAACAGGGATTTGGGGAATTCCTGCCAGAAATGGATAAAAGGGGATGAGCTGGAGTTCATCCCACTTTCCACAAGTTTTATGGATATTGTTGAGGCAGGGAATGGATGGAGATGAGCCTGGATTGGGATGGGAACATCAGAGGGTCCTACAGATCCTTGGAGCTGGATTTAAGAAGGAATTGAGGGGGAAAATGGTCCTGGAGCACAAAGGCCGGATCCGTGATCTTCCTCATTTTTTATGATGGATAACTCAGCTATCGAGGATAGAATAAAACAAATCCAGTGGGAATCTGGTCTGGAAGTCAAAGGAATGCCTGGAGAGATACGGGGCTTCCAAGCCTCTCCTGGTGTCCCCTCACCAAGCTCAGTTTCATTCCCTGCCTTTATTCCCATTTTTCCCGCTCTGTTTGTAAGTGGATTTTAGGAACACAGCCCCCGTCCTTCCAGAGCCCCCTCCTGCCAGCTGGAATTCCAGGCAGGCAGGGAAATCCTTCCAGGAATATCCTAGAAGGTGAGCCATGGTTATTATTATTCCAAAAATAATAATTTCCTGCCAGTGGGACAGGGCCAAAATGTTGGATTTGGGGTTTCCCACAGGATTTTGAGGACACCTGAGCCATGCTGGGCTTTCAGCTCCAGCAAATCCCAAATTTTCTCCTCACCAAGCGGAGCTGGCACAACGTCTCGAGCTCCACATCCTTTTGTCCTGGAGGGAACCATTCCTGGCAAAGGTTTGGGGAATTTTGCTTTCCTTTTCCTGCTTTTCCAAGGGAAATCCAATCTCCCGGCTCCTGTGCTCCTGGCAAGATGGGATTTGGTGGAGGTGATTCCCAACGTTTTTGTCAGGATATGATTCAGGAGCTGAGCCAAAAAGGCGGGAAAAGCCACAATAAAAATCCCAGTGAATAATTTGACCAAGCTTGGAGCAAATTTTAAGGAAATCCCAGGGATTTTAAGGAAAACTTCCAGGTGTTCCTGCAGCTTCCCAGCCACCAGGAGCAGCCACAGTCTTCCACTTCCATGGGATTGGGAAGAGCAAAATGTCCTCCAGGAGCTTTAAAGCCTCCAGGGGACAGGAGAAGGAACTTTTCCTTGCATTTACCAGCTCCAGACTCATCCTGGAAAGTTGGGAAGTTCAACTTTGTCATCTGGGATGATCCTTTCACTCTTCCCACTTTCCTTGCTGGGAGCCAGAGCTGTTTCCTTGGAATCTCTCTGCTTTTCCTTGCCAGGATATTCCATGGCTGTGGCTCGGGAAAGGGAAGCATTTCAATGAATCGGACAGTGGGATGAATCCAGCAGGAGCTGGAGATTCATTTCAAGGAAAATCCAAGAGTTTCTTGGGAATACTCCGTGTCCCAGCAATCTTTGATTCCGCTGGAATTCATTTTGTGCCCTCTGTGTGAAACAAGTGCCATAAAATCCTGGAATTCCAGAATTTGGATTGGAAGGGATCTTAAGGATCATCCATTCCCACCTTCCACTGTCCCAGGTTGCTCCAAACCCTTGGACACTTCCAGGGATCCAGGGGCAGCCACAGCTTCTCTGGGAATTCCAGCCCAGCCCTTCCCCATCCTCCCATACAGGAATTCCTTCCCAAGATCCCACCCAAATCTCCCCTTTTCCAGTGGGAAGCCATTTCCTGTGTCCTGTCCCTCCATCCCTTGTCCCAAGTCCCTCTCCAGCTCTAAGTTTTCCTTGGCACTTTCTCTTCTCCAGGTGAACATTCCCAGCTCTCCCAGCCTGTCAATATTCCCAGCATTTCCAATTCTTCCACTGAATGACTCTACCAGCAAAATCCTGGCTCTGGTTTTCCTTAACTTCTGTCAGCAGGAATGGGAATTCCTGAGGGAAACAAAGGTTTGATCCAACTATGGGGTTGTGAGGGTGGGAATGGGATCAGTCCTGGAGGAAAATTGTTTTTATTGGGAATTCTCAGTGTATTGACCAAGGAATTCCCTTCCCAAGTTGGGGCTACAACCTCTGCCCAAACCCAGTGGGAGTGAGAATTCCCAAAAATAGGAGGGGAGAGATGAAGTTGGGAAAAGAAAAAATTCCACTGGGAATCATCAGAATTCCTGGGGGACAAAACACCTGAGGAAAAAAAAGAAACAACAAAAAAAATTCCCAAAATTCCCAAACTGGAGAAAAACTAACAGCAACAACTTCCTTTGTCCCCTTGAGTTGTGGTTTTTGGGATAAGGATGGATGCAATCCCTCTTTTCCTTGGAATGGGCTTCCTGAGCTCTGAGGAGCTCCTGCTGAATTGAATCCCTGCTGTGGTTTGGAAAATGGGCTATAAAAATCCCAGGAAGGGTTAAAAATTCAACAAAACCCCCAAAATGTCTGGTTTTCCCCAAAAAAACCCTGCTCAGGACATTCCCTGCTCCGAGGGAAAGTGAGGCAGGGAAAAAATTCCATCTTTCCCAGAAGTTTTGCGGAGGAGCAGGAAGGGGCTGAAGGTTGAAGGAATTGGAGCTCCAGCCTCGGGATGCTCCACAGGAAGGGCAGAGATGCCCTCTAACGGGAAATCATGGAATTATTCCTCTAAAATCCCCTTTTCCCAGATTTTAAAGGATTCCATGCTCCTGGAAGTGGGAATCCGTGTTTCCCAACTCTAATTTTGGCCTATCCCTATCCCTATTCCCATTCCTATTCCCATTCTCAACCCTATCCCTATTTCTATCCCTATCCCTCTCCCTATTTCTATCCCTATCCCTATCCCTATCCCTATCCCTATCCCTATTCCCATTCCTATCCCTATCCCTATCCCTATCCCTATCCCTATCCCTATCCCTATCCCTATCCCTATCCCTATCCCTATCCCTATTCCCATTCCTCCGGATTTTGCCTTGCTCATTCCCTGGGCTCTGCACCTTTCTGGGATCATCCCTTTCCCAGCCTTTCCACGTTTGTATCCCAGATCAGAATCCCACTGGGACGGTCGCTTCCTGACCCAATTCCAGCATTCCAAGGCCTCTTCCCACCCCATCACACACGGGAAATCTCTGTGGCGACCAAAGGAAATCTGGGAAAAAGGAGGGATCCTTGGAGACAGAAAACCTTGGAGCAGCAGGTCCATGAGGGTCTTTCCCTTGCTTTTTTCCCTCCCTCATTCCAAGTGCTTCTCTCCCTCTATCCCAGCCTCGGGAATCCATCTTTCCCCTCCGCTCCGGAGACTGGGAATAGCTCCCAGAGGACTTTTTCCATAGGCAAAGCATTGAGAATTCCAACTTAACGAGGAGATTTTTACAGGCTTCCAAACATTCCCTGGCTCCGGGCTCTTCCAGGCTGTGGTGGATCCCGAGGCTGATGCTTCCATGGGGGAATTAGGATTTTGGGAAAAATTCCATTTGAAAGATCCCCATGGGAATTTATTAAGACTTCCTGTAAAAGGCCAGGGAGTTTAACAGGGAAAAAAAAAAAAACCCAGGAATTTTGATTTCCATCCGAACAGGGCTTGGATTTATAAACGGAATTCCCTCCCGGTCTCCCCCGTCCTGTTCCCATCCCATTTCCCCCCCTCCTCATCCCATAAAACAGATCCAGGGATCAATGCCCCGTGTGTACAGGAATAAAGAGGAATCCTGTCATTCCCGGCTTTTTCTGTGGGATGGGAATTGCTGGGGAGGGAACAAATCCCGGGTTGGCTGGAATGGGAATATTTTTGGGGATGGGAGATGCAGGGATGAGGGGTTGTGGGTTTGGGGTTTTCATGGAAGGGTTTAAGGCGCTTTTCCCCTTTTTATTTTCTCCCTTAGGAAGAGCTAGGAAAATCTGGGATGAGCTGCAGAAGGAGACATTCCAAGGAGGTGCATCCTGGTTTTCTGAGCATCTGGGATTCATGGAAAACATCCCTGCCTATGGCATGGGGTTGGAATTGGATGAGCTTTAAGGTCCTTCCAACCCAAATGGGTCTGGAATTTCGGAATTCTCGTCCGTAACTGGTGGGAAAACTCTTTCCTGGGAAACACTGATAACGATCCCAGGGAAAATTTTCCAGGGAATTCCATGGGGGAATCTTCACTCCATGGCTTTGAGTGGCATGGGCCTTTTCCAGGGAGTTAAAAAGCTCTATCCCACCTTATTTTTAGGAATATAATCCCAGAAGCCTAGACTGGTTCAGGCCAGGGAATTATTGGATAAATCTCCTGGGATATTTTCCAGAGGCTCTGCTTGCTCCAGCATTCCTGGCTGGATCAGAGAATATCGGAAGGAATCGTTTGCATCTCTTCTTTGGGAATTCTCTGGCTCGAGGAGAAAATGGGATGAAATAAAAATGATGGAATTCCGAGTAAATCATTGGAAAATTTCACTTCCCTGGAGATTGAGAACAAAGGGATTTCGAGTGATTCCCATTCCAATCCATCTCCAGGGAGTTTCTTTTCCTCTCCCGGTTGCTTTTCCCTCTTTTAAATCCATGTTTTCCAAGGTTTTGGGGGTTTGGAGGGATTTTTCCATGGACGAGGCTTGGAGCAGCCTGGGATAGTGGGAAGTGTCCCTGCCCATGGAATGGGATCATCCTTAAATTCCTTCCCATCCCAAACCATTCCATAAAAAGCCAATTCCCACTTTTTCCCGCCCTGTTTTCCTTATTCCCTTCCCGAGCTGCTCCAGCACCTCCTGATTTTCTCCCCGCCGGCGCACTCGGAACGCGAATCCACGATTTTTATTGGGCTTTTCAAATCCCAGAATTCCCATTGTGTCCATGACCTCCCCGGAATATCCCGGCTGCCTGACAGGCAGTTTTATGGGAAGAGAAGATCGGGAAGTTCACGGAGGTCTTCCCGCTATTATTCAGGATTAAATCCCTGGAGAATCCTTGGGAGGGAACACGGCTCTTGCCTTGTTCGGGACATTCCACGGAGTGGCTTTGTCCCCTTGGCAGACCCTTCCCGATCCGCAGGAAAAGCTGGAATTTGTCCACGCAGAAAAGTTTGGGATGGTAAAATCCCAGTGTGGAAAGGAGGGGAATGCCATGGAAAATGCCAGGAGAAATCTGGGATAATGGAAAACCCCCCTTTATCTCCTTGTTATTGTCCCAGGCATCTCTGGGACTCTTGGAATTCTGCTTCAGGAGGATTTCCAAGGATTCTGTGGAAAGCACCACACCCCTGCTCCTCCATCCCCATCCCAAAAAAAAAAAAAAAAAAGAAGGAAAAAAAAACGGGAAAGGCGAATTTTCCAGCTTTTTATTTGTCAAAAATTCCCTCTTTTTTTTAAAGGCTGCAAATCCCAACCTCTGGAAAATGTCGGGAATTTAAATCCCAACCTGACCTACGGATCCAAAGCTCCGTCTCCAATCCAGGAAATCATTGGGAAGTTGATCATTTAATTTTTTTGGCCCCCGGAAAGGGAAAATCCCGAAGTTTTAACAGCTCTGTTTCCAGGAATTCCAATCCCCTGGGAAAAGCGGGAATCTCCCAGATCCCGGGGTTGCTTTTCCATTTTTCCAGGCTTCATTTTTCCGGGCTCGTTTCCCACCAGGATGATTTGGGTGGGAGAGAAGGGAAAGGAAAACTGGGACAAGGAAAAGTGGGAAAAAAAATGGGAAATGTCTTGGTGGGGATAAATCCGGGTTGGAAAAACAGCAGGAAAACCAGTGGGAATAAAATCCATTAAATATCAAATAAATCCCATTCCTGAGGATCAAGGATTGGAGGGAATTCACCCTATGGAGCAGACAATTCCAGTGGATATCCCAAGTTTTAATTATCCCAAGCTTTTCCACATTGTCCCCAAAAAACTTCAGATTTAAATCCCCCCTGGCTGGAAATTTTAAGGCAAAAATTGCTAGGATATTTCCAAAACACCTGGAAAATGCCGCTCCAAATAAAACCACTCCACAGGAATTCCAGGGAATTGAGGGAATGACAGCCCCATGGAAGCAGAGTGGAAGTCCGGGTCTTGGAACTGCCTTTCCTTGGCAAAAAAATAGGGAAAACATGGATAAATCTCCTGGAAAAGATGGAATTCCTGGTCTTTCCTGCAGCAATCCAGGGAAAGAGGCACCAGAGACGGAAGGAAGAATTCCCACGTGTCCAAACAATCTCTTGGAATCCACAGGAGCCATGCCTTGGAAAACTCCATCCCATGGGATTTTCCCAGGATTTATATCATCCCTAAAATTCCCAACGAGTGCCAGGGAATCTTTCTCCAACTTCTTCAGCTCTTCAGGAAGAACAAATTTGGGATGAATCCCATTCTCCCATTATTTGGATCCTCATCCCCGTGCATTCCCAAAGTTTATTCAAAGTCCTCATTCCCATTCCAGCTTCCAGTTGGGTTCTATCCCATTCCCACTGGATATTTCCATTCCTTATCCCACCAAATGTCCCGGTTTTCCCTTGGAAAGCCGAATCTGGGCTGCTCCACCTCCGAATGGGAATAAATCCATGCATCCGGTGGCATTCCATGGAATATCTGGAAAAGCCTATCCTGCCTGCTCTGAGTGCTCCTCCCACTGCGATTTGCTGGAGCTTTCCCAAAAAAAATTCCAGGACTTTCCTTTTAGGGAAGTCACTTCTTCTTTGCCGGAGCTTTGGAATTCCCACCGGCTTTTCCATCGCTTTTGGCGCCCCCGGATTTTCCAGCTTCTCCTTCTTTTTCCCCCTTTTTCCCACCTCCTTGTTTTTTGTCTCCCAGGTCCTTTCCCTTTTCCCCTTTCCCCCCTTTTTCCTCTTTTCCTCCTTTTTCCCCTTTTCCTCCTTTTTCCCCCTTTTCTCCGTCTTTTTTTTTGGCCCCGTCCTTCCCTTCCTTCTTGGGATCTTCCTTCTGCTCCTTCTCCCCATCCTTCTTCTTGGAATCTTTGGATCCATCCTTCTTCCCCTGAGCTTTGTCCACTTTTCCGGATACCGTGGGAATTTCTTCCTCTTTTTTCTCTTCCGCAACCTGAGCTGTTTTCCAAGGATAGGAAAAAAAAAAACCAGGGAAAGGAATTAATGTGGATTGAAATTACCCGGGAATTGTCAAAATTCCTGCTCCCCGCTGGAAATCTGGGACAAAGGGAAAATATTCCTACTGGGGATTTTCTCATCCGGATCTTTGATCCCAATGAGGGTTTTTTTGGGAGAGGATTTTGGGATAATCTTTCTTTTAAAGGTGGGAAAGGCCTGGCACAGATTCCCAAAGAAACTCTAGATTCCCCATCCCTGGAATTGTCTAAAGCCGGCTTGGCTGGGGCTTGGAGGACCCTGGGATGTGGAATTTCCCCCTGCCCATGGAATGGGATGATGCCTAAATTCCCTTCCCCATTCATTGAGCANGCTTTGAACTGAAGGAAAATAGGGATAGATGGGATATTGGGAAGGAATTCCCGGCTGGGCTGGAATTCCCAGAGAAGCTGTGGCTGCCCCTGGATCCCTGGAAGTGTCCAAGGCCTGGGATAGTGGGACATCCCTGCCCATGGAATGGGATGATCTCAAAGTTCTCCTGTGGGTCGGGATTGGCACTACCTGGGGCCATTCCCACTGGGAGCTCGTCCCGGAAAATCCTCATTTTTTTTAAGGAATGGGAGCAGGAGCGATCCAGGAAAATCTCCTTTCCCAGGATCTTCCTTCGCTCACTCCGGAATTCCCAGAGAAGCTGTGGCTGCTCCTGGATCCCTGGAAGTGTCCAAGGAGAGGCTGGAGCAGCCTGGGATAGTGGGAGATCCCTGCCCATGGAATGGGATGGAACGGGATGATAAACAAGGTCCCTTCCCACCCAAATCATTCCATGACTCCCCAATTCCATGGAACCTGAATTTTTGCCATTTTCCTAAAATATTCCTTTGGTATGGACATGACAATGAAATTCCACCCTTTTTCTTTGGGAATGGCCATTTATTTCTCCATAAAAATGGGAATAGGACAATACCGAGCATTCCTTACAATCCCAGGGGAATTCCTGACATCCCATTTGTGCAAATTCCTGCTGTTCAGTTCCCAGTCCTGCATTTTGCTGGTGTAGGACTGAATTTCTCCAAGGAATTCCTAAATTCCCACAACGGAGATCTGCCTTTTTCCCCGTGGATTGAAGCAGCACCTCCCGAATGAAGGAAACACCATTTTTATGGAATTATAGCTCGGAGAGACACAG
>VWZW01003152.1:0-80633 GCA_013397115.1 Edolisoma coerulescens
CCGCCGTGCCGGGGGAGCTCCTCCGGCGAGCGCTGCACACGCGAAGCCCCCGGCTGGCGGCAGGGCTGGGATAACGCTGGCGGCTGTTCCGTGGCGGAGGCGAGCGGCTGAGCTTCCCGTGAGGAACTCTTTGTTCCGATGCTGTATTCTCGGCTCTGTACGGCTGCGAACGCAGGGGCTGGCGGGCTACATGGGCATCCTAATCCCGAACTTAGAGACTTGCAGTCTTCTGGTATCGGACCTCATGCTCCAAAACAGGTTTTTAACCTATGTTAGGTAGCTGGAATTGGGTAGCTGGTTGTTAATATGAACTGGACTTTATTTTGTCTCTTGCGTCGTTAGTAGAATTGCTGGAATTGGTGGCTGTCTCCCCGGTGTGAGGTCTTAACACTGGTGTGGGGACTGGGAGAATCCATGTGATCTCAGAGCTTCTGTGCAGGAGTGACTTGAGAGAAGTAGTAGGGTCTTGTAAAGGGTCAGATCCATAAACTGTTGTAGAATGAAAAGACATTGTGTCATTTCTTTCATGATTTTTTTGCTGATGCACTTAATTGCTTGATCTTAACAAACAGCTGTATGCAGGAGTAAAGCCTTAATCGCATAACAACTTTGATGAATATCCTATGATAACTGTGCTTGAACAAGTCAGAGTGGCTTATGTAAGGGCAAGTCCTTTCATCCAGGTGACAAACTGCAGACAGGGTACAAGCACAAAATATCCAAGGACCTCAGCAAACCACCTCCAGTCTTTTCCATTTTCTAGTTCAGCTCCTCTTTTGAAAATGCCATTCCAAGTGACCCTTTTCCCTTCCAGCCCTTGTGCTGTGTCCTTGCACCACATCCTATGGAGAGCTCTCTGAGTGGACTTCTCTGCCTAGATCTATGTACTCAGCAGAGCTTGTCTGATGCGTATTTGGATGGGGTTTTACTCATTTCAGACCTGGTGTAGCAGACTAGGGAAATTAAGAGTTAGCCTAGTACACACATTCTGATCCACTTGGGATTACAGTCACTGTGGATCTTTTACACTTCGTGCTGTCTTTCTGGTATTTAACAGAAACTGGAAGCAGTTACAGGTAACTTGAAGTGTACTGTTCGACACCTCTAAAACAGAAAGGCAAGCTTGGTGGCCTTGTCTTTTATTAACAGCTTCATGAATGTGAGTTTTCTATTTCCTTTTCTCTCACACAATATAATAGATGATAATTAGGACTCCAATACCTTTGCAGATCCATTGTAAGATAGGAAATGCTGTCTTGCTGTTATACAACAAATACAATGAAAGCTTAGTCCAGTGATTTCATAGGTATGGAATAACTTTTTAGCACTGTTTGCTCAATTAGTTGTTTATACTTCGGACTTCTAGCTCTATAATATATGGACCAGTACATTGCTAGTGCTTCAGGCCAATTCCTGAAGAATATTGTACCAGAAAATTTACGTTGAGCTAGTGAAATTGCTCACCTGTTTCCAAAGGATGTCAGTACATAACTTATCATAAATAGATGACTTATCAAGATGAACACAGCTACACTTCTCCAGACTGAGTACCTGCACGGTCATAAGAAAATGCAACCCTGTCGCACAGGTGGTGTGAGGTTTGCAAGGATTCCAGAACTGTCCAGTTCAACGTAGAATTTTGGTCCATATCTGCAAAATTAAAAGTTGACTCGGTTCTCACTAGAGTATAAGTAAGTGCAAAGCACTTCTTCTTGCCTTGGGCTTGACTTGACTCAAATTTAGAATATATTTAGATATTTAGGGCATTTATTTATGTATCTAAATGCTTTTTCTAATATGCAAACCTAAATTACTTGGATGTTATATGAACCAAAAGTAAGTCCCTCCATTTTTTCAGATCACTGTGAGTTGGAAGACTTTTCCAAACATAAGCTGATTGCTTATGATTCTGTCAAAGATTTGATGGAAGTTTTCTGAAAATGAAATGTCACAGATTCCTGTGACCACAGAGATGGAGACATGCCCAATGCAGATTTGATGATTCAAAACTCTTTGTCCTGTGGAACCCACGGTACAGGGTTTTTGGATATATTCAGACATTTGGGAAGTAGATCCCCTTTTAGACTTATTTTTAGTTTTTCTGGGAGCAATTAAGTGCAGACAACCATCAAAAGTTAAATTTTATCACTTAAGAAGTTTTACTGGCACTGGCTTCTGTTTCAAAGTTAATATTTCTTTCCACTTGTAATGTTTCTTAATTTACCAGCCAGGGAATTTGCTTCAGACAAATGCACAGCTATGTTTTCTTTCACCAGAAAAAGATGTATGGCAGTCAGAGAAAAAACAAGAAGTTGTACTTGATCCAAAGTCTTGCTCAACACAGGCCCATTTATTTAAATTCTAAATACATTTATTTAGAGATCAGTGGTTACTTAGAATATTTCAGAAGAAAGCAGTAGCTGCAAGTGCAAATATTGGGATCTTGCATAAGCATTAAGAGAAGGGTTAAAATGTTACTCAGTTTTGAACAGCTGTGAAAATGGGTACTCGGGGAACAATTTTTGTGTGTGTGAGTCTGATACATTTAATACCAACAAACACATCTTTAGTTGTTCCTGCTTAATCTCTGCTAAAATCCACTACAACTTTGACCAGAACGCTTCCTGTATCTGATACTGTTGAAGTGTGTTAGACATTCATTCATAGGTATTTATTGATTTATATGAAGTCTCTCTATATATAAATGAAAAGAAAGTACAAACAGTACATTAAACTGGGGAGCTTATTTTTTTTTTCCACTGAGGATTTTCAGTAATCCTTATGTTTGTACTGTGGACAGTGTGCGTGGTGTGGTTGGTCTCAATGTCTTTAGTTATGTAACATAAACATCAAGCTGTGCTGTAAGTCAAACGGGACAAAGCAGTGTGCCTGCAGTCTCTGTGGTACATCAGACTGCAAGCTGACTGCTATGATCTGAAGAGTTGAATTTCGTGGAAAGGCTGTCACTGATTTTAATGAGCTCTGGATATGGCCCAAACTCAAGAATTGGTGGCTTGGCTTTACTGGAATGCCACCAGCATCATGTTGCATCATGCGTGCACAGATACATATATATCCTCTTAAAGTTTCAAAGGAGTGCCAATGCCACAAGCATAGAGGCCATTTGTATTTCATCATTTTCGTCTAAATGAATTCAAACACACTGCATGAGATTTTGGTACTTGACACTGGGTTTAGTGAAAATGCAGTTCTCATTATTCTCTCAGATGAGTTTCTATGCCAGTTCTTCTGTCTGTTTAAGTTCAATCTATTGTGTAGTTTAAACATAAATAGATTTCTCTCCATTTGGAGAGGTTTATCTCCATATCTTCACTTGACAGCTTGTATGTGTAATGGGAAGGAGTGCTACAGGTTAGAACTTGAAACCACCTCTTTGGCGAGCAGCAGGCACTCACTGATGTTATTAACAAGGATTGTTTGAACTACTATTCATCCCTTACTCCTGCTGACTATTGCAGTTCTCCCCCAAAATCTCATAAGATCTCATCAGGTCATAGCTCACACAGCCAAGTGATCGTGCAAGACTCTGAACATTATTCTGAGCAACTACAACTGCAGCAAAACTGCCAAAATACATACTCAGTCACAAAGCTTGAAAGCAGGATCTTTAATGATTCAGAAACTGGAAATGAAGAGAGCACCAAATACTATTTCCAATATAGCCACTTGTTTAAGCCATCTCATAGTTTAGCTGACTTAGGAATGCTGAATTTGGGGTGGCTGCACTATTCTAAGCTCTTAAAACTGTAGGAGGTAATGAGGGTCTTACTTCTTCATGAAATTGCTGCTTAAAAGCCTGTGGGGGGAAATGGAGGTTAGTGTGCATATTTATTTTGCTCTCAACTTTGACACCCTCTTTAGGGCTAACCTCAGCAAAATTGCATGTCAAGGAGTCACACAGCCCATCCTGCCATTTCACTGCTATTCTTTTCATCTGCTGTTCCACTCGTTTTTCTTTCTGCTGAACATGCATTTCTTAGAATTAACTGATATTTGCCCATAAAAGAGGCTGCCATGATTCATAGGAGTCTGTTAAATATTATTGGTACAATTTGCAGCAAATCATATCAAATGTGTCCTTTCTTTTCTCCCAGTTAATACTTCATGAGACCATTTTTGTATACCATTAGGTTAAGTGGGAAGGGTACTTGCCAGCACACAGAGGGTTAATGCTGCTGTATTTGCCTGGTTCTTTGCCAGTCTTTGCTCTTTTGAGTGCCAAGAATTTTTTTTGTGAAATTTTTTTCTTTTTAAAAGATGTCTAGCATAGTAGAGTTGAGCTGCAGCCCTTACCATGCAATATGTAGACATTTGTCTCTCCCTGAATCCTGGTGTCTGGCAAACTGACCTTTTTTCCCAGTTCTGTCACTCACTTGCTGCACATGGCTGCAGCCAGGTAACAGAGAGCTAAGGCCCTTCCTCGCAGTGTCAGGATAAATTTTATCCCATTGTTCGAGAAGCTATTTGTATATTCCTAAGTACTGGTAATGACAGGAGAGGGGGAAGTTTTGGAGAAGATGAATTCTCTGATTCTGTTGTCTCTCCAAGAGTGTCAGGATTTCTGAGCTCTCCTGAATTTACCCTGGTTTTTTATATGATAATGATTTCATTATCTCAGTAGGAGGAAGTGAAAAGACAAGTGAAAGAAAACAGGAGAGATAGGCTGTGTGTTTTGCTTGACATTTCAGAAATCCAAGCACGATCCA
Organism: Edolisoma coerulescens; assembly: GCA_013397115.1. Lineage (NCBI taxonomy): Eukaryota > Metazoa > Chordata > Aves > Passeriformes > Campephagidae > Edolisoma > Edolisoma coerulescens. Next base: position 4,728 of record VWZW01003152.1, read on the forward strand.
AGAGTTTCTCTATAAATTTAAACTATAGACCCATAGTGTAACTTCCCAGAAATGTGATAGAAGCAGGGAGTGTTTATGAATGGTGCTTGCTTGATTTTCTTGCTTTTTCAATCTATGAAAAATAGATTCAGACTCTATATTTGAGTCTGCCTTCAAATGATTTAAAATGTCATAGGGAACTTGTGGATTTATTTAATTGACTCTTGAAATCTGAATTTAAAAAGGCAGAGATGTCAACACAATGTTATAGAGAATGAGGCATAAAAAACCTCCTGTGCATTAGCAGACTGAACTTGACTGGAGGGGCCATTTCAGAATTGCCTTGTGTAGAATAATAATGAAAGTTTTTCCAAAACCTTTTGTTCTTCATTTGTAGATAGATTAAGAAAGACCTTATTTACAGATGTGTAAAGCTTTATTTTTTAAAAGATTTTTGTACTTTGAAAGAGACATAGCATTCAGCATATCAAAGTAAATTTCAAAACCACAATGCAACCTGTTTGCATGCTCTTAAGGGTTCAAGAGCAGTACAATGAACAGAAGAACATGAGAATGTTTATACACCTGTTGTTAACTACCAGAATGTACTTTGAGCATTTTTTATTACTTATTTTCTTTTTTGAATCTATCATCTGTACATTATCACTATGTTGCTACTGAAGAGTATGTGCTAACTGAGGAGTGAATATAATGATTTGAACTCCAAAAGCTGTGGGTTCTGCAATAATTAAAAGTGATATCTTATTGTATAAGAAAATACATTAAAATGTTAAGATTCTTACAATAAATCAGCTTAAAGCAAGAAATCGGAGCCAAAGAAAGACTATAATTTATCTCTGTTCTTGTCTTAGTTGATTTGTCAAGCTTCTAGGCTATGCAAAAGGTTTTATATTATCTTTTTAAGTCATATGAATGTAAAATCCTGTTAAGTAGAGGAAAGAGGAAAGAAATGAGCAAACCAGCCATTATTACTGTGATGAGTCTGAAGAAACTATGTTATATCAATATCACCACAACTTTTGTGGATTGGATAGAGGAAAAAAAAGGAATACAAGCAATTTACTTGCTCTGATTCTGATGATCACATTTCTTCTGCTCTTCTGGTCCTCAAACTATGGCCATTGCATCTCCTCTTCATTCTGCAGTTACGGGATGATTAAAAACAGTCGTAGGGTGTGACTTAGATTTTATTCTACCCTACATTACTCAGCATCAGCGCAATCACGTGTCCTCATTCCTCCAAAGGAAACATATTTCAGATTTTGATCAGGTTTTCATTTTGGTGGAATGGGTGTTACATTTGTATAGCGTATGGGACTCTTGAGAGATAAGGTATTTGCTGGTTTTGTAACTGATTCTGATCAAAATAAAAGCTTAATCATATCATCACTAGTACCATTTTAACTGGTCACCACTAGTAATTCTGCAACAGTCAGAGGCATTTCCTGTAGATGGTTTTGACTAACATCCCATTGTATTTAGCAACTACATGGTGAGAAAACTTTGCACAAGCTAAGAAAAATATCTGGAAGTCTTATTATTGTTTAGCATTTGTACATGGTTGCATTTGCCTTTGTGTAAAATTAAATCTCATCTGTGGTGAGAAAATATTACAATATCAGTTTTGTGGAATCAGGAAAGCAGTGGAAATCCATCTTGTTAACTTAGCTCATCAATCTTCAGTGGCTTTTAAATCCTATCTAGTCTCATGTACATTAAATATAATCAGTCCTCAATTGAAGGAGGGCTTGCTTAGTATTCCCATGACCAAAGGGAGCTCTCAGAGTGCAGAACAAGCAGAGTTAATGTTCAGGCTTCACAGTAGCTTATCGCCAGGCAATATATACAGTCCCTTGAGGACTCAATTAGTACCATGCCAGGCAGTATCAGTTATGTTTGCCTCTGTGTTATAACCAAAAGAACTGTTTCATGAGAGAAGCTGAGTTTGTGTTCTTGGGTAGGTGTTGATAAAATCTGTAGAAGGGGTAGGTGACTTTTCAGCTCCATGGTGCTTGGTGACAGCTGCTCCACTTTCTGTTGGGACCTGCAATGTTGGCTGGCATTTCACTGTATGAATACCTGGGTGGAAGGGTCCACTTAGTAGCAAGGATGATTAACACCTGATGCCAATACCAGTGGATCTCAAGTATGTTCTGTTTAAAGGTTAGCTATAGGGGCTGGAGTGGTGAGGCCGAGAGTGACATTTATCCTAGGAAAGCTGTAGGTATCCCCTAAACTCCATGGTAAAGCAGAAAAATACTAAACCAATGGACTTAAGTTTGACATGGCTCTTAACTGCAGCTTTTTTGGATACCACTGATCCTGGGATGACAGAAAGACCCATCAGCTCAGTGAATAGCTTAAAGTGTGTGCCAGGCTCTGTGGTTGGGAAGGACCAAGCAGAGATTCAGTTTAAACATGTGATTATGTGACTTAGTCACACAGAACTGTGGTTTATTCAACATTTTTAGGTAAAATTCTTCTGCAATTAGCTTATTTCCTGCCTCTGGATATGTATTAGATATTTTCCCTTCCTATTACTGTGGGAACAGTGCCAGCATATTTAAGAGACAATTGAGAGCACACTGGGATATTTAAATATTGCCAGAACTTGTTTGAGTAATGTGTTAGGCTGCTGTGTAAGGACTCTGATGTGCTATGTGTTTGCTCTGGTGAAATTGGCTCAGTATGAGGTATTTTTTATTATGTGATGATTTTAAAACTCTCGACATGCAGGGCCAAATCATGTTGTGCAGTCACTGATTTCTAATTTAACTCAGCATTTTGATGTCAGTGTTCCTGTAAGTGTTCCCATGGCTGAAGGCTGGCTAGTAAACTTAAAGTTATCTTGGATATTTATAGGGTGCCTATTCTTGTAGAGTCTTTCTGGCTGCCCTTCTTGAGCAAGGAAGCATGGGGAAAGACTCTAAAATACAGTTTCAGTCACCAGGAACTTTTGAGTTCAGTTGCAGTTTATGGATTCTGGAACAGTCACCGAATTACTCATTCTCAGTTCTCCCCACTATATCTACAATATGGAATAATATATTCTGTACAGAGGGGCACAGGTCTGATATCTCACATATATCAAGTGGTAGGAATAAATTTATTATTACTCAATATTTTCAGTTATTTTGCTGATTGGGGAATGAACCAGGTACTGTATTCATGCCTTTATACAGAGGAAAGGTAACAGAGAAAACACTATGTTACCACTGTGTACTCATTTGAGTTAAATGTCAAGATTTTTGATATTTATTTCCCCTTGGAGCAATAAAGCCTGCAGGCAGGACATTCTGGGACTTCCCTGCCCTTCTCTGAAGGTTAATGGTCACCTTATCTTTCGCCTCCTGTTTGCAGGCACTGGAGTCAGACAGCTTTTTCCCCAGAGCTGCGCTTCCGTGATTTCCCATCCTATTGCTTCAGTCAGCAGTCACTGAGATGGTATCAGAGATGACCGTCGCTTTTGAAGTTTTATATCAGTTGCAGCTGAATTCAAGATGTTGATGGTTTTAGGAATATTATGTGAGTCCCTGGCTGTCCTCTTGCTTATACCTGTACAAACAAATAGAAGTAATTCTGTTGAAGAGGTGGGCCTACATTAGTGCTAAGCTAATATACATGGGAAGTCATTAAACTTGATTGCTGTTCACAGCACAGGCATCGGTGGCAACGTTGGTCTGATCTGTCTCTAAGGGAGCTTGGCAAGAGTGTTTGAAGGACATTAACTGGATCTGTCCCTAGAGGGGAAGTCGGGAAGAATGGGGCGTAGAAAACTCAATTCATTATTCACATCATCTCAGGATATTTGTTTAGACTCAGTAACTGTTACCTCGGATGTTCGACATTTAGACTAGGCACTGGTCCATGTGCTTGTAGCTACATACTGTGTTCTCACATTTCCTTCCAGATGGTCTTGTGTATTGGTGCCTGCCTGGACACCGAGAAGGAAAAGTTGTGTTGTTGGAACTTAATATTCTTTAACATGGTATTTTCTTAAGTCAGAATGTGCAGAAATAGAGCGCCTTTGTTCAACTTCTGCACTAAACCCACCAGGACAAAAGAACCACAGTTTCCCAGTATATAAAATATTGACCATGCTAGTATTTTCACAGGAAATACCAGCTCTTCCACTGTGTCAAATATAATCTGGTTTTCATTCAGATTCTTTAAAATCTTAGATTTTAGATTTATGGTCCTGGATGAAAAAAGCAGAGATGTGAGAGGCAGTACATCCTGGTCTCTGTATACAGGGATGCTGTTACTTATCTAAAAATAAATTACATCTTTATATGCAAATAAATCCTTGTAGATTGTAAAATGTCAAACAAGCAATTCTATCTCTGGATCTGAATTATTTGTTCAACAATTGATATTTTCTGTCACTGAAGTCTGAGGTTACATCTGTGATCCTGTTGCAAATCTAGGGGAAATTACCTTTTGAATGACACACGGCCTGACCTTCATCTCCAGTTAATCCAGGAAGAGTTCACATTTGGCTGTGGGGACACAAAGGGTAGATTTAGAGTACCAGTATTTTTTCTGGCCATATTTTAGAATTCAGTAATGCACTGGATACCCCATACCAAAGTTTATCTTCAGTCCTTCCTCAGAGGTTAAGACAGTGTGTTTGTGATAAACTGTGAGAAACAATGAAGACTCAGAATTACCAAACACTGGAATCAAAAAGATTGTAGGTATTGCTGCTGTCTTTAAAATATTCTTATTATTGAAGGAGATTGCAGGAAGTCCTTCTAACAGGGAATGACAACAACAAAAATCCCCCAAATCCCACACATTGTACACAAAATGTGAACACACACATAATTCGAGCAGCATAGAGTAATTAGACTCCAGAGCAAGTAACATGGCAAATTCTTCTGGCATGAAGAATTTATTCATGCATATATAAATAAATGCAGGAACAAAAAGCTGAAATAGTGCATAGTTGGATGCCTCTGACTATACTCTCTACTTTCAGTTTCAGAGATAGGCTTTGACCCTCATTTTCCTCCTAATATTAATCACAGATGGATGTATAAACTCTGCAAGGCAGAAATCCTCTTATCTCCACTTCTTTGTTGTCTGCAGACTGCTGTGTTTGTTTCTAACCCTGTTTAAAGCTCTGATAGTGCAGCTTCTAACAGTGATGCATGTTTAGTTGTTTCTTTAGAACTGAAGGATTTTCACTGAAAATTTCTGAGCCTGGCCAATTTGCCAGCCTGGGAATTTCACTTGTAAGAAAGCTGAATCCCTTTTTTCATCAGCAAAGTGTTTCTTGAGAGTCACATTTTATGTTGGTACACAGTTGCAAAGTGTTGCTAGGGGTACAAATGCGACATGCTTGTAAGGAATACACACAATCTTCCTGACGTAAAATCCACGTGCTCAAGGATCAGTATATGATGGCTCACCCTGTCACAATGTGACATTTACCTTGCTAAGAAGAAGTCAGTTCAGAGACATAAAAATATACAGGAAATCTGAAATGCTACCATCTATCAGTTTGGTGTAGGTTTTTTAGTCCTACCTCTAAATTTGTTTAGTGAAAAGCTCAAATGAAACTTTTGTCCCTTTCTGAAAATAAATTTTAAAAGTGTAAACCAAACACCTCTGTTTAAACACAGTTGGTGAAACGTGTGATTTCCTAACTGTGTGACATCTGGTCCCTTCCTGTTGCTGTGCACTGTGTGTCCTGATGCCATGCAAGCCAGCTTTGGATGAGCATTTTGGGAAATGTGAAGTGTTTGCTGTCAAGGAGCTGGGAAGGCAAGGATGTGGTTATCCCTTAGAGATCCAGTTGCAAGAGGCTGCAAGAAACACAGTAGCTCTGTTGGACATGAAACACATTCAGAATTGCTGGTTGTGTGTGTAGCTCCTAACACCTCTGCTCTCAGGCTGCTGGCATGTACCCATGGTATTTGTAATACATGTGTATTTGAGTTTCCTCCACTGGATTAGTAGTTGCTGTTGGTTACTTAAGTTGAAGAGGCCTTTTTCACAATGACACAAGTGACAGTGCAGGTGAAAAAAATAGCTTGATGATTTTAGGAGCTGTATTTTGGTGCAAGGATTTCTCAATGGTTGGGTGGCTGGACCTTGCTCAGACTTGCTTCCCTCATTCCCTTTGGAAAAATTAAGAAACTTGTTGGGAAATTTACCAGGCGCTGGGAGCTCTGCTGCTGGTACCACTGTGGCTGGGCAGGTTGCCCCTGGGACTGCTTGTTCTCCCTGCAGGGGAAGCAGATTTAGATGTGCAATGATTTGAATGTGCAGTGATTTGGATGTGCAGGGATGTGGTGCAACGTTGGGCTGTTGGGGGAAAGCCATGACAGTGAGTTTGAAGAAAGCCACGATTTTCAAATGAAAGTAGGCCCAGACTGGGCTATTTCACTCAAGCCAAATGAAAATTCAAGCTACAAACTTTAGAGGAAACCCAGATCTGACTGAAATTTCAGGTGTTTAAACTTGCTGTCTTCCCTGTCTTTGAAGAACCATCTTTACTTCGCCAAGGTCAGTGGTTACTTGTGTTTACCTCCCAGCTGAAAACAGGTTCAATTAATTAACTGGCAGTAGAGCAGCCTGTTCACTTTAGTGCTTGACAAGTGAGGAGCAAATGTCAGCACAGTGATGTCTGCCTGTCAGAGCAGGGTACAGCACATACCTGCTTCCTGCACTGATTTGCCTGTGGACACAGAGCTGTGATGTTTATCAACATTTAAGATTTCAGGGCTGTACCCAAAACGCTCAGTGTGTAGCCATTTGAAGCTGTGCTAGTGATAAAGAAGCAGAGCAGTGAATAATAAATCTAGCATGAAGTGTCTTGGAGAGTGATATGAAGACAGAGAATCAAGAAGTATTAAATCCTGAGGTGGGATAATTATTTTAATGACTGTTTACTAGTCTGTGCTTCTTGGAAATTAAGGGGGTTTTGAGATGGTGCAATGTGTGTTGCTAAACTGCCAGTTGCTGTGAACAGGACTATGTTTGACCTAAATGGAAGCTGGCAGATGAAGTTTTGTGTGTTCAGGTAAGTAACTTCAAGACAAAAATGCATGAAAGAAAAAAACAATATTGAAAGGAAGCATGTTCTGAAGGCAAGCCATCTGAGGAGGTTTGGAGACAGGAAATCTGCTTTATGTTAGCAAAAACCCTGATTTTTTGAAGCTTCCGGGCAGTGTTCTACACCAGTTAAAGTGATGAAATTCTTCCAAAGCCATCAGGATTACACCCTTCCACTAGCTTTGAGGACTGTGCCTTCCCACTGGAAGGCCATTCAATCTTTCTTGATTTTAAATACAAATGTGAATTTCTCATGAGGTCTCCTTCATTTCTTACTGTAGTATAGTAGTATAAATGTTTCTGTTGGCAGCATTTTTCTGAACTAAATGCCAGGCAGATTTCAGATGCAGTCCTACATCCAAGGTTTTGTGCATTAAGCCAGTCAGAAGGTTTCTCCAGTAATCTCCAGGAATTCCTTTCTGGTGGTTGTTGCTCAATAACTGAAGCCTTGATTCTGCATTTTTTTTTCCTGTGGGCTTTCTCTGATGGATGGAGATTAATGCTCTCTAGTGATCCTTTTTCTGCTGGGATTAAGAGTTCAGCGTGAAGTCATCATGACAAGTGCAGTAATTCACAACAACAGTGAAACTCTTTTGGCTAAAACTTCAACTAGTGCTACTGTATTTTTGCTGCTTTGTCTTTTCCCGAGAGCCAGAAAATGTATTGTATCTGCTTGAGTTCAGCTTTGATCTGCAAATGCAGCTGCATTCTGTGGATGGCACTGAAGTTGGCTGCTTGTAGAGGCTTTTGCTTTCCAGCTAAGTGGGAAACTAGAATAGAGAATTATTTGTTTCCTGTTTGTGATGGCCCTTGCACTTGTTGTCATCTATTATTTGTGTGACAGCTTTCCTTTGTGTAGGGGCCTTTATAGAAAATTGAGAAATGGAGTTGTCCATTCACAGATGTCAAACTTCTGCACCGTTAGAAAACTGCTGTAGCTGAGCCACTTATGGGACTCCTCACCAGAGGTCCATTTCTCAAACTACATGTCTCTCTTATGAGAAAGGTATTAAAATAAAGTATTTTTTTCCAAGTATTTGAGAAGAACTTCTGCACTGTAGATCTGTATTGCTACTAAATGTCTTTAAGAAACTCATGTAAAAATACTTAATAATACTCTCTCCTGCTGGCTTGCCAGACCCAAGTATTCAAACACTATGTACTAGCTGAGAAATACAAATAAATGTGGTTTTCTTCTGATCTTCTAGGAATGACTGTAAATCTTTGCTTTGCTCTTATGAGAGTTATGAACCTCCTACTTTTAAATATCTGTGCAGTTTTTAATCAGGAGCTGATATTCTTAGCAAGCCATGCGGCTCCGGGAGCCGGCTCACACTGTGGCACTGGCTGCTGCTGCTCCCTCCTTGTGTGCAGGCAGCACAAGCAATGTCTTGCCTATTCTCTGCTTTTATGTCAACAGAGGCCACTGATAGCCATGATGCAAATTCATTTCCATATGAATTTAATGCAATATGTATCAGAAATGTGTACAGCTATGTTGTCCCCAGGACTTGGGTCACCCCTGTGAATGAGGTTCCTTGAGGTTTATGTTCCTCAGCATTTACCTGTTTCCATACCCAGTGAGTGCCTCCTTAGTTGTGATAGTGAGTAACAATTGTTAGTATATTGTCAGAGGTTGTCACCAGGCAGTAATTTTGTCATATGGGTGTGCTGGCTAATTTAAACTCTAGAGATTTTTGCCTGACCTTGCAATATTGCAGGGATGCAGTTGTTTGGGTTCTTTTCCTGTTGATTTGCAGAATAGGTTGTTAGAATAGATTGTGATTTACAGTGAATTGGGATAATGCCTGTTTTGAAAGGTCCTGTGCGCCCCTTATGTGCTGGAGAATAACTGTTTAAAAACTCTACAGTTTTTAGTTGTTATTTCAAAGATGTTGTAAGTATTTTCTGTAGCTTTCCTCTGTCTAAAAAATAACAATAACAGCTAGTCTCCTTAGGGCTTCTTCACATCCTAATTACAACCAAGCCTCTCATTAGTCCCACAGGGAGACAGAATCAAATGCCATATGGTATTTTACACTTAGGATGCTGTGCGTACCAAGAGCTGGAAGGAGACAGGAAAAGGGGGAGTTAACAATTCATAGCCATTTATGGAGCAGGCACAGCCCTCCTTGGACCCAGTTCAGCAGAGTCTGAGAGCCTCAGAGCAGGAACTTTATCTGGCCAGTAATTGCTGCGGCACGCTGGTGCTCTCATGCGCGCATGTGGGCAAGTGGGGAGCGCAATACACGGTGGCAGAATCCCTGTGCTGGCATCCACACCCAGGGAGGAATTAAATGCACACACGCCTCCTGAGAAGCACCATGGCTGGGTTCTACGGGTGCCTGAAAAGTAAAAAGTAAGTGCCATGCTGAGCCCTCTCTTCCACCTTTCCAAAGTGAGCTGAGTCTAGTGGGTACTTTGAAATTCTGTCTTTGTTGTATTGCAGCTGCAGCATTGAACAAAGTGGTTGTGCTTTGGGACTGAAGTACCAGCCTGAGCACAAAAGTGCAAAAAATCAGTCCTGGCTAAAATATTTGGTGAAAATTGGTCATGGTTTTTTTGTTTCAGAGGTATAAACATGAAATATTGAAAAAGGAATTAAGAACCTTTTCCTGTTTAATTACAGCAAGAGGGAAAATGCCCTCTTCCCTAGTGATTACCTATATTGTTTATATATTAACACATAAAAAGGGGAAATACAGAAATTCACATTGCCTTTTAAAAAATGTTCAGCTAGAAGTCTGGCAGTAAATGCTCTTTAAGAATTCGATGAGCTCAGTTTTTCTATAAGCAATCTGAGGTTTGTTTCTGTAATTGCTCCCTGTTGAGAGATTTGGTTGTATTTAAAAGAATTATTTTTTATTGCTTCACTGGCATGTTCTGGTGGAGTAGACTATCAATGGAAAAGAGAATGAGAGAATGCATGTTAGTATTTGTGCTTTAAACCACCCTGAAGTTGCATTCTGTTTTTCCTTTGACATTCTCCCTGCTAAGGAATGGAACAAAATTTCCTGCTGCCAAACCTGAGGAGTGGTTTGACAGTGTTTTGCACCAGCAGACTGCAGAGGGCTCTATTCTTGCACTCTGTGATGGATTACAGACAGGGAACATGCACAGTGGAAGGCAAGTGAAGTTATGTCTTGAGGCTTAAGGTGGGAATGCTGATAGTTAAATGTGTGGGTAAGTCCTGGGTAGCAGAGGGTGGAAAATAGTTCAAAAGTGGAGTTGGCAAGTGACTCTTTTTCCCCTCTCCTAAAGGTTGTATCCCTCACACCAAGAGTTTGTCTCACATTACTCTGGTGGAAATGTGCATTTTCAAAGGCACACAACTCCTACTGGATTTCAGTTAGCATCTCCATCTCATATTGACCTCTTTCCTCCCTTGAAATTTGTAACAGGAAATTAATATTTGGCATAGAAGTTTGCTTCTGATAAAGGGAGAGTATGCCATCAGAACTAGCAAAAGGGCCATGAGTGAGTCCTGATGAAGGTAGGTGGATTGGCACATGAATTGACAAAAAGAAGTCAGTTTACATTGTTTGATTTTTTCCCCCAAAATCCTTCAGCATCTAATGCACTTAAAACAGATTTGAAATTCAGAGAGAGGCTATAACAGCTGGACAGATAAAGCTTTTTTACATGTGGTGTACCACCTCTTCTTTCATGGTCAATCTCCATCTGACTTGTGAGGAACAGGGTTTTTTTCTTCAACAGATTCTTCTTTCTTGATATTCTTCACTTAGGTCTCTACCCTTCATATATACACATGTTATATCTCTCAGCCTGTTATTTCAGCCCTGTGATGTGTTCCTGGGTGAATCAGTGCAACTACTAATCCTTTGCAGTCTTCACAAATTTTATATGCTCCTTTCGCTGTGGTTATTGGCAGTTAAAATGAGTTCAAGACACCAGTTGCAGTAATAGTGATGTTTTTAGCCTGAGATTAATTTTCAGTGAAATTTGTTTGGAGTTTAACATGAAATATTTGTCTTTTTGGACAAATGTGTCATTGGAACAACTTCCACAAATCCTCATGTGGTCATTTGACCTGTAGGAGTTAGTTTGCTTTCTGAATGAAAGCTCTTTTAGAATGAAATTACTTTTATGCTTTAAGCAATTGGCTTGGGTACCAGTAGGAATTTGGCCAAAGTGACTTAGAGCTCAGTGCCTGCCATGAAACCTGCCATGGACACTGGGAAAGGGTTCCCTCCAGGGCTTTGAGCTGCTGAGTCCAGCTAAAGCACCTGGAGTGTTTTAAAAGCTGCTTTAGGTAGTGCTCTCCTGTGCTGCTGTCCCATTTACCCCACTCACCCACATTTTACAAGACGAAGCAAAGGCTCTGCCTCGGTACACTGTAATAATGTGTGACTGAATCTGATCTTTGTACACATAGTCTTGTCCCCGTGCTTTGTTAATGTCCTCTTAGGAAATGAAAAGAAAGAACCCAGAGCCTAATCCAGGTAATTTTTCATCACAGTCCTGATCTTGGGTGCTATTTCACTGAAATAAAACTTCTAGATTGCTTTCATATTTCTCTTTAACCAGCATATGCAACCTGAATAATCTTGAATTGTTCTGGTAGGTTTATAGCTCATCACCCTTGTTGCAGAGTTCTGTTTTTGTCTTGTTCCAAGTATGGTGCCAGAAAAAAAAAAATATTATGCCTGGACAGATATGATAAAGTTTCCTAAAGCCGGTGGAGGAATCTTTTCATATGCTCCTCAGGTTTTGGGACTAGCCAAGTATGTTGTTACGAGCTGAAAATGTGGTTGCTTGAATAGTAAGGTTCACTGATGGTCAATGCAAACTGCCAATTTCCAAAGACAAATATAGTGTGTTAGAAGCTATATAAAATGTTTGGCTGAAGGCTTTGTGTGCCAGCTCAGACTGGTTTGTATAGCAGACTATAAGAAAATGTACTTAACTCTTTTTAATGTGGTCACTCAGGATTTCATGGTGCGTTTCACAAACAATCCCAGAATTATGGACATTTCAGCTTCAATGTCTTCTGCTTTGCCAAGCTTTGCACTTTCAGTGGGGTATTGTGTTCTTTTCCTATATTCCATAATTGTCAAAAAATGCTGATGTGTACTTTATCCTGCAAAGAAGTTCAGCATTTGGGTAAAGCAAGTTGATCAAGGAATACATCAGTAGAATTTTCAATATATTTCTAGATTGTTTGAGATGAAAGCAATTGCCAATGTAAAATGTGCTGTGACCATGAAATTGAGTAAAATATGTTTTGTGGATTAGGTGCTGTTGCTGTATTTCGTGTTGTTGCCTGTTCAGATAAGTGTTAGAAAGAGATTGTGGTGATTGCTGGGCTTATTCCAAAGATGGTACAGTGCTGTCCACCTGATGGATAAGCTGTCTGTTCACTGCCCCCTGCACCTTCACCTCAGCTTTCTTGTTGGAAAGGCTCATAGGTGACAGTGGAAATCCCAAAAATCGCTTTGTCCCTGGAGCTAGTTACACTTTTTACAGCTTTTACGTGTCTGTGTGGTCCTTCGAGCCTTTGGCTCCCCGTCCACAGCAAGCAGCTGCTGTTTTAGCTTGGCTGGTGACAAGTGGATTGGAAGTGGTTTAAAGGTCCACCAACTGCTACTGAAGTAGCAACTTGACACGTGGGGGACGGGGCAGTTTGAGCCTGTTGGCTCTTCTCTGTCAGCAGCTCATTTGCCTCCCGTGGCCTCTCACCCTTTCTGGAGGCATGTAATTGCCACGGGGGCTGAGGAGCTGTGCTGACTGCAGGGAATGATGCTTTGCTCTTTGGCACAGTTTTAGACATGAAGCATCTCTCCAAGACTCCAGGGCTATTTAAAGTGAGACACTGAGTTCCCTGGCCATCCCTGCCTGTGGCATCCCCCAGCATCATCTTGGCTCAGCCGTGGTCCATGGGCTCAGTGCCACTGGCAGCTGTCAGAAGGCTGTGCAGCTTTGGAATCAGTGCAGGCTTCCTGGGAGCTGTGGCAGAATCACTGGTCCTGTGGTGATCTGGGGGTCTGTCTGTGTGGCTGATGAATTCAGGAGAGGTGAAATGCTACCCATAAACACTTTGGTATTCTGAAATATGTCTGTTTACATGTCTTTTTATTGTACATCACTTTAGCATATTATTTCCCAACAAGAGCAAGAATCACTCATTAACAGCTTTTCAGTGTTGGGGTTTTTGAGATGAAAATATCTGAGTATGATAGGTGGTTTCTGCCGAGCAAAGTAAGTTCACTCGTGCAGAGATAATCCTTGGATCCACACAAGGGTGACAATACTGAGTTTCAAGAAACAGCTTTTATAGAAAGTGGAGTGCTCTCCCCGCTAGGGCCAAGTCAGAGAGCGTGAGCTGAGGTGAAAAGACTCCTCAGGTGTTGTGAGTCTCTCTTGGAGGAATCTTTCAGTACACAACCTATGAGCGTGTTCCTGTATTTGGCAATTATACAGTGTTTGGACATTTGTGAGCATTTTGTCTTCAGCCCACAGGAGTCATTCAGTGCTGTGTCTGGTATTAAATGTATGGAGACTTACGTTCTGTTTTCTTATTCAAGAATAGCAGACAGGGTGAACAAAAGCAGTCAGGAGGTGTCAGAGCCATAGCACTGCAGGCAATTGGTCACAGTTAGCACAATGCTGCTATATTATTAACAAAAAAATCAACTATTTCTCTTTGTGATTCATTCTGTTTGACTCATCTTTGTGCATGAAGTTCAGTTCTGGCTTAATACACCAGTGAGTCACTCCCATCTCCTCATTCTGTTCGTGCTTCTCTCTGGATGGTGTTTGTTTTAGCAGCCACAGTGGTACTGTGTGTTTGCTGGCTGTAGGCAGAGGAATTCCAGGCAGGCCTGTTTGTTTGGTTTCAGTAGAACAGCCCCTTTGCTATCACCAAGGTTCTGAGTACTTGACAGATATGCTGTCAAATTGACCTCTAATGCTGCCTGTCCTATATCACTTGCAGTGAAGCAGAAGCTTGGGTTGAGACAATCTGCTGAATGTGATTCTCACTCTTCTGCATCATTTGACCGTCAGGTTTTTTGTCTACATTATTTTGCCAGACTGAGCCATGAAAACATCTTGTCATAATTTTCCCTTGTATTCTCTTCTTAGACAGAAACTTCTGCTGCTCCAAGTGTCTAGCTTTGTACCCCTAGAGACAACTGGAGAGATTAATTTGTCATTTCCTTCTTGTGCAGAGGTCTACAAAGTTTTAGGCTTTCACATCTGCTGTGATGTGAAGGCCTAGAATTGTATGTAGAAGCTGAAATCTGATGATATATCGGATAAAAATGCAGTGAGTTCAAGTTGTACTTCCAGTAGATAACCTACCTGAGCTGGTGTAGGGCAGATAGAGCTGATTACCAGCCAGATTTGAGAAAATCTGAGATAAGTCTGTCCATGGGGAAACAAGAAAAAAACCCAAGCTAATTCCAAGGTTGATTCCCTTCCACCCCCCAGATTTCTCCTGCTGTAAGAAAACGGTTGATTCTACACTAATGTGATTCAAGCTTATAGCTCTGCATTACATCTGTTATAGTCTCAGGGTTGGTAAAACTATTATAGATTAAGTAGTTTTAAATATTATTTTGAAGACAGCAAATACCATCTGCAAACTCTCTTATTTTATTTTGTTTATCTTGTTGTTATTTTATTCATAATTATTTGTTTCAAGATAGCAGGTGGCCTCCCACTCCATTGCAGAAGTCACTATATAAACAAAGAAAAAAAACCCCAGTCAGCTGATATCCTGTCTGATTTTGCTTGCAGATGCTGAGCTGCAGCTGTTCATCACTGTGCTAATAGTCAGTGTTGTGCCAACAGCCCAAGGTTTCCAACACAATGTGTGTGAAAAAGGTGTGACCTGGGCCACACACATCATTATTCATTTCTCTAACTGTATTGTTATACCTGCATGTGCTGCTGCATTTGGATAAGTGTACAGGTGCCAAGACATTCTGTGGTCTGTTGTATCCCATCTCCATGCTGTAGCATGTTGGTATCTTTGTGACTGTTGTGCTTTAACCTCAGCAATTAAACCCTACAACAGCCACTCAGTCTCCCCTGCTGGGGTTGGAGAGAGAATCCAAGGGTAAAAGTGAGAAAACTCCTGGGTTGAGATCAAGACAATTTAATAGGTAAAGCAAAGGTCATGCACACAAGCAAATCAAAACAAGGAATTGATTCCCCACTTCCCAAGGGCTGGCAGGTGTTTAGCATCCCCAGAAGAGCAGGGCTCCATCACATGTAATGGTGACAGGAAGACAAACACCATCCTTCCAAATGTCCTCCCTTCGTCTTTCTCCTCCAGATTTATATGCTGAGCATGAGGCCATATGGTCTGGGATATTCTTTGGGTCAGTTGGGGTCAGCTCTCCTGGCTGTGTCCCCTCCCAGCTCCTCATTCACCCCCAGCTTCCTCACAGCTGGGGTGGGATGAGGAGCAAGAAAGGCTCTGGGTAAGACCTGCTCAGTGATAAAGGAAGCATCTCTGAGTTATCAGCTGTGTTTCCAGCACAAATCCAAACCACATCTCTATACCAGCTGCTATGATGAAAATTAACTCTACCTCAGCCCAGACCAGGGTGCTCTTAGAGAGGATTGTAGCACTCTTGGTCAGAGCAGGGAAACTTGGCTGTGCAGACGAAGCTGCCCGATCTTGCTTTCTAACCATCCATCCAGAGCCAAGGTGGCATTCCAGCTTCAAAATTTTGTGGTGGTTGTTCCTTTTGGCCTCTGAGATTCAAGGATCTGGTGTTAATAAGTGAACTAAATGTTTGACTTGTATTCATGATGAATTCATTTATCCTTATTCATTCTCAGAAATACGTAAGTGTGCTCTTCTGCTGGGGCTTCCAGGTATCACTCATCTAACAACACAGTTGTGATCCACACAGTAGTTCTGATGCAAATGAGATGTATTTGAGTGCTCTAGCTCAGAATTAGGATGGAGACACTGTGGTAACCATCAAGCTATCTATGTACATGGGAAAATACAGACCTAACAGAGGTGCAGAGGAATTGTTTGCTGGTTCACTCTAGCAGTCAAACTGCTTTCCATCATTTCAGTTTAATGAAAATAATGTTTCAAAAGCTTAAATTTAAAAAATGCAAATTGTCTTATTGCTTCCTTTCTTGCAGCCTTGGCCTGTGAAGACCTTACAGAATGTCTGTCCCCATCTGATTCCCTCCCCCACGTGCCTGCTTGTCACTACCCCATCTTGCAGTCCTTGTTGCCTTTGGTGTCACACTCCTCTTTTTTTCTGCTGTCATGTACCCTCTCTGCTCCCTGATGCTACTGCACCACTGCCTTAAAACACAGTTGAATTCAGCTTGATACTCCATTGGTGCAAAACAGCATTAAATCAGATAATCTTTGTAGCATTGTGAACTGCGAGATCCCACAGCCCCCCTGCAGCCCTGCCTTCAGTTCCCCATTGGTCATCTGTGATCCCTGCCCTGTTCCATCCTCACTGGCTGGGTCCCTGTTGATCCGTCCCATGTTCCCTTTCCCTGTTGGATTGTACCCCTCACCCTGCCTCCCTATGTCCCAGTATAAAATGCCTGGAACTGCTTGGTTTGTCATCTCACTGCTCTTGCGCTTTCAGAAGATTAAGCTCTCTGGAATCCAAGCAGCAGATCGCTCCTCTTCGCCTTTGTCTCTGCCGGCGCGTCTCCCACCGGCCTGGGGGAAGCCCCATCGAGTGGAAGCTGCGTTCTCGACCGCTTTTGTGTGTGTTCCTGCTGTGGTCAGGGTGTAGCATAAGACCCAGGGCTTTCTTCATCCAGGCCCATGCGCCCTCCCAAGCAGCCGGCCTGGCAGAGCTGCTGAGAGCATCCTGATATGGTGGCAGCACAGCCACAAATCTTATTTTAGATGATCCTGTTTTAGAGAAGTATTTGTGTCTGGAATCCTGGAGAATTAGGATCCCTTTTTAGTAGTTGCTCATACTAGAGCAAAGGGTCAGTAGTTGCCCTTGGGACAGAAATGGCTCAGGAACTGCTTTGGGCACATGGATGATCTCCCTTGGCTCCAACAGTTTTCCATGTGCTTCAAGACCAATTGTACTTCAGGAGCTGCCTGACTTGAGGCTCTAGAGAGAGCAGCTGGGAGAGCAGAGCAGGGACGGCAGGAAGTTTTCTTTAGAACAGAGGAAGGGAGGGAGACCATCAAACTTCACACACAGCTGCAGAAGAGCTCCTCTGCAAGCATGGAGGCTGCCTCTGGCCTTCCTTGATCAGGAGTCAAAATGGGCTCTGAATTGCAGAAATGCAGTGGGAGCTCAGGGTTAGCCAGCCAGACACAGTGTGTTTCAACATAGGAAGAAGCTGGCCTTGTTTTTATTTGTTGTGTGTACAGGCAGTAGATACTGACACAAATAGGTTTTGGGTCTTCACATGAAGAGAGATTTCCTGAGCTTCCTGCCAAAGGCAGCTTCTGAGACCACAAAGCCTGCGGTTTTTTTGCTCCTTTATAGCCAAAAGATGGCTGACTGGTTTTTATGACATTTTGATCTTTTGAGTGAAAATTTGTAACACAGTTCATCCTGGAATTTTCTGTTTGCCTCCCCTTTTTTTCAGTGCACTTCGAATTTTTGGCCATTAAATGTCTTTATTATCTGTTGTCCTGAGATGTTTCATCTATTTGAAGATTTTTTTTTTCCCATCTTTAAGCTGCTCTTTAACCAAAAATTGAGGGATAAGTGACTGTTTTGGAAAAACCTTAAAAAAGAGAAAGCATTAGACGTAGCCTAAATTTCCATGTTTCAGTTCTGGTGTTCAGTTCTCTATTGTTTCAGCCTCATTTCTCCTGCAATAGTCAGAGAGCTTAATTTGGTAAAAATGCCTCCAGACTCTTTTCTTTCAGGCCCAGGATGTAAAGATTCTTCCCATTTTCTGAGAATAACATCTTGGAAATCACTGTGACTCAAATACAGGGGCATGGCAGATATGCAGATTACTCTTGTGAAATTTTATGTGGTTTTTTGTTATTTACTTTCTGTGTGGTGGTAGCACTTGTGTCAGTCCATATGGTCCCAGCATGCTGGTCCCCTGTAGCAGAGGTGATACTTAACTCTTCCTTAGGGCTCATTAAGCTTTCCAGGAGTTCAGCGTGACCACTGTGATTCCACAGGTAAAGAAACTCATGGCTGAGTGATAAGTAACTTGGCTCTTGCTAGAAATCCAGTAATTTGCCCTGCTATTCAATGATAGAGCCAGGAAAACCAGTGAATTTACCCAAGTCCCAGCCCAATAGTCTCTGTCTGCTGGAATACATTTAAAAGACAAGCTCTGTCTCACAGATTTTTCTGTCTAAACTAATACTTGTCACTTTCAGAGTTTGCAGATATTGACAATTTCCATGAAGTTTTCTCACGCCCATAGTCTTTCAAGCCCCTGTAGAGCATGTTGAAGCCAGCTAATGGCAAACCTCTTTCCTTTGCCACCTTTTGCTGATCCCTACAAAGCAGCCCATAGACTCCCAGGGCGCTGTACACCACAGGTCAGATCCCAGTCATCTAACTTTATGCTTGAAGACTCCAGGTGAAACAAAATTAATTAGGAATTTGGAGAGGGGGTAAAAAGTATGTACATGAGCTAGAAAACAGTGGCTAAATATGCCCACCACCAGATTTGGGATAGAAGATTACACTTACTTGTTGAATTTGCCACTTGGGGAGGCAGAGACAGTAAGCTTGACTTTTATTCCCATACTTGACTCTCTGACATCTTGACTCTGCTGGCATGAGGCATGTCTGCTGTTCAGTGATAGTGGCTTGACATTTCCTGTTGCTTTGCCTTGAAACCATTTCCAAAGACAGTAATGCACACTGGGAGTAGCTCCCTAGCTGGCAGAGGCAGCCTTTGGTTACATCCCTGTTGATTTTTAAATGCATGTTCCCCCTCCTCTGCAACTACTTCAAATGTATCCATGTCGAGTGGATCTGAGAGTGTCTCCTACTGCAGGCAACTGGTTCCTTTAGTGTGGTTGCTGGAAGACTTTGCTACTTCTTTTTCTTCTTTTTAGGAAGAGTGGGAGAAGATCTTCATTCCAGCTGTTTTCTGAAATTTCCCCAGTGTGTTAGAGTGAAGAAAAGGAATTACTACATGGGAAAAGCTTACTCCTATGCTAATGCCAAATGGTGGAATTTAACTGGGTCATTTAATGTCCATTCCTTTAAAATGGAGACAGTTTGGGGCCAAAATCTTACTGTGGCTTAAATCATGACTATGTTAGAGCCAGTCTTGATTTGGGCAAAGTTCTGTCACATTTCTCCTGACTGGTACTGACCTGAAAATGCACTGTAAAATCTCTGTGATAAACCACTTTCCTTGGCTTTTGGCAAACAGGTAGATATTTGCTCTATTGTCTGATCTGATAGAAACTTGCAGCAGAGCTCTTGCACAGACAGCAGCTACCCAAAGTCATGCTAATAAGCACAGCAGAGTAATTAGGTGCATGAGGACAGCTTGAAGTGGCACCAAACCAAGTTAATCTGTCTGGCGTGGGTGCTGAGCGTTGCAAAGCTCTGGTAGCTGGGACTTCAGTTTGACCTGCTGAGCTGAGTACAAACCAACAGCTGCCCTGCTGCTGGTACCTGCCTCAGGTTCAAGGTAACAGGTCTGTGTGCTACAGTCCAGTCCCCACATGCAGGGACACAGTTCTGTAGTGCTAAATCAACAAATGGCAGGAGTGCAGGGAGGGAGGGGCCGCGTCTGTGGAGATGGGGCAGCAGTGCAGGGGACAGAGGCATTGACTCTCTCAGTTCCTGGGCTGGTAACAGAGCGCTTATGAATTTTTCCCATTTACCCTTCCCCCTTCTTATCCTCTTGGCTTCTCACACAATTACAGACTGAGTCTGTGTGACTGTATGAAAGGCATTTCCTCCTCTTACTTTTTTTTTTTTAAAGTCTGCTTCAGCCCACCAGCTGCTTTCCATTAGTGTTACACACACACTCACTAGGAGGGCAGGACATAATGCTTCAGGCACTGTTGAACAGCAGAAATCCTTCGGAATCGCTGTCAGGCAGAGTCTTCTCAAAGTAGATTGTAGCTAACAAGAGTTCAGCACATTGGGACCTGTCTTCTGGCGAGTCTTCACAGAGGAGCCAAGGTGTGGGGACAGAGGGGGGTCAGGGGCGTTGTCTGAATGCAAAGTGTGAGAGATGTGAACAGATCTCTCCGTGTAAATGGTTGTTTGCTCTGGATATCTTGTCAAGGTTAGGAGCTGAATGTTGTCTGTTGCTATGGGGAATTATGACCCCCTGCTTGATTCTGGGAGAATACTTTATTGATATTGAGTGTTGTCTAGATGCTTATCCAGATGTCCTGTTGGGTACTACTGCTGTATTTATTATCTGTGATCCTTGGAAAAGGATCTTAAACTTTCTTGAACTATCCCTTCTTCAGTGAAAATTACAAGATCAATATTCATTAACTTTATAAACTCTTCCCCTCACCATCACCAGTGGAGAAAGTAGCAAGAATCCTGGTGTAAACTGCTGCTTGTGCTATTTTTTTTATAGCTACATAAAACAGTCATGGGAGGGACCGCATGGGAGGGACCCCATGGGAGATACCAGCTAGGGGCTGGCAAAAAACCCTGGGAATTTCATCCTAGAAACACTACACTGTAGAAGAGCACAATGGGATCAGCTGTACAAGGTCAGATCCTGGTTTCTGCTGTCGTGTTGGACTGTACCCTGTTTCAATAAAGCTTTTTGTGGAATCCCACACTGTTCAGCATATTCTGTGACCGTGGGCCTTGAAGTGCAGGTCACTCATCTCATGGAGAGCAAAGGGAGCTTTGGTTGCTGAGTTTCTGATATGCTCAAGGGATGTGAAAATTGAATAGAAATCTTGCTGGCTTTGCTATTGCTGTGTGAATCCTGTTCCATGGTGTTGCAGAGGGTAAACTTCACTTAGCTGTCATTGGATTAATGAGTTCATTGATAGCTTGTTGGATTCCCAGAGAGGAAAGCCATCAACCACGTTTTGTCAGAACAAAGTCCTCTAATGTGCTTTAATAAGAGAGAAGAAAATTTAACCTCTCAGTCACCTTTTGCTGCAGAATGTAATCTGAATATTAAACTGTCCTGCATTCTGTGTTATTTTGAACCTTGGTTTTCAGGAGAAATAGAGGGGCTTTCTCTGAGGTCCTGCAGTAGCTTGAAGTGTGTTCTGGGGAAGGCTGGCTGCAGGGTGGTGACCTAGAGGACCAGATGAGGTCCACAGGATCCGTTTTCCTGTGCTGATGCATCTTACTGTGAAGAGTGTGTGTCCTGAAATCTGGAGCATGAGCTTGATTTCAAATAATTTTTGTAGCGTGGAGGAAATTGGTCTTTAAAAGCTCCAGGCAAAAATTTCACCTCTTTCTCTTGGCTGTTTGCCATTGTCTGTCTTCTGTAGGCTATGAAGATGCTAACTGAATGCAGTGCCTCACATTCTTGAGGCTTTATTTCCTCAAGCATTTATTTGATAAGAAAGAGGCTGTTGAGGGTTCAGCATTTCCTTTGATCTCTCTGTCATAAGGCCTTCTGGAATGCTTGTGCAGAGCCATAGGACTGAAGCTGAAGAAACACTAAAGGTGGGGTAGGACCTTGTTTGCTGTGCAGTTTCCAAGTCTTCTGCTCCACTGGAGAGACAGCAAGGAGGCCGTATCCCTTTTCTGAGGCTGAGCAGAAGGCATTTGTCTTCACCCTTTGTTAAATGCAGGAAACTTGAGTCCTGTACAATGTTAACTTCCCAGGAGTCCTTAAATACACAAACCAAGTAGTGAAAGGGAACTGCATTTTATTCATTTAGCATTCTCCCACCCCTCTACCCTCCACGTACATATTGAGTCATGTGTTCAGCTGGGCAAAGCGAATGGTCAGGACACCATCCTGGAACTTCATTTCTTTTGCCCCATCACTGCTCTCCCGTAGAGTACTCCAAATATTTGTCCAGTTGCCTCGGTTTGTAAAGGGGAGAGAAGGACATTTCTCCTGTTCCTGCAGATTTCTTTTTACTTTTCAGACTCATTAGTTCCTGTAATGAGTTGAAGAGCTCCAAGTGAATGCAACACAGTAGGATGGAAATTTTGTATGGGATAGCAGAGAGCCTACATCTAAAACATCAAACCAAGTGAGGGTAGTGGTGACCACTAAGTAAGTTCCATTGTCTGTTTTGAAGATAAAGAAAACCCTGCAACTTTGTAGGAGTTTTATTGATTTAAAGTGCACCCTAGCAATGCAAATAGGGTCTAATAATGTCAGTTTTATTTTTGTGATTGCATCTGCACAGGAAGCCACTCTTTGCAAGTAATTAATTCATTCATAGTTGTGGTAGTCCAGCCCATCACCCTGTGCGGGGAGAGGCAAGCACTGTGCTTTTGGTAAACTTTCAGTCTTTTCCATGGCCCTGCATAGGAATTGATGCAGTGGACTTACTGGCCATGGCTGAGTCTGGCTTTTCAGGGGTCTGGCAAAGATTCAACATTTTGTTTGCCCTGTACTTCTGCAGCAGGAGGTCTCTGCATGTGCAGGGGTTGCAAGTACTGTTTGAGAGAGGATTAAGAACATATTAGAAGGCCGTAGACTGGGGAAATGTACCCACTGTTACACTTTTAGTGAGAAGCAAACAGTAGCTGTGACTTGGCAGCTGTCCTGTCTTGCCTGGCCATGTCTGTCCCTGCTCCCACACTGAGGAGAAGTCTCCTGCATCCCTCTGTGAGCATCTTCTCCCAGCTGTCCTGTAGCATCTCAAGAGTATCAGAAATACTGCTCTAAAAGGCCATTTATTTAACCTGATATTTTTATCACTGAAAATCAATACACAGACAGTATTTGTTTAAAACTTTGTCTCTAATGGTGTAATGCTCTGGGAGAGCTCACAGGGTGTTAGCACAGCTGATTGAACTGGATGTACATGGTATTGATACATCCTGACACTGTGGCTGTCTGCTGTTATTAAGGCCTGGAAGTGGTGAAGGTCTGGAGGTTCGATTGGTTAATGCCTGTGCACTCACATGTATTTGTATTGATGAGGTTTTGTCCTCTTTTTCTCCATGACACTGACCCCCAGGCTAGAGTATGTTGCTCAGAACGTTTGCTAACTGTTCTCTGTAAAGTACAACTCACTGCCACCAGAATTTGAAGTCTAAATGCCATCTAATTGCTAACTTTCCTCCAGGTATGTAATTAGGTTTTTAATAATGGAACCTCCACTTTGCTGATGGAATATATACATCATATATTATATGGGGGTTTTTTCCCCTGTAATTCAACTACTTGCTGATTCAAAGCCTGAGAAAATCTGTGATGTTCAGTTCACTGGAAAAAGATGATACTGTGATGAGGTATACAAAGGCTCCAAACCATTAGGTCCTAAATGGGGAACCCTTGCAATTGACACTTGAGCTCTATGTGCCCCAGAGAACTTGGCTATAAAACTGAGTTAATGCTGGAGCTGATTTGACTGTGAAGAAACTGCCTCAGAGCTGAACTGCTTTGCAGTTGTAGTTCTACTTGTATAAAAGATACATCAATTGGAAATATATGCTTGCAGTTATAATAAACACTGCAGTCAAAATATCTTCAAAGGCTGGAAGGATTCTGAGCGAGCAGCTGAGATGATTGAGGGATTTAAATAAATGTTGAACTGGTGCAAACAAAGCTGGATCTGAAAGCATCAATGTTCTCTTGCTTTGGTCTAATTGAAGGTGGGTAAAGCAGAAGTTAGAGGTCTAAATGAGCCAAATGCCAAGTCCACTCACATTCTGTGAAAATAAACTCAAGTCTGGAGACTTGTCAGTTTGTCCTTGTAAATTTGTTGAATACTTTCTCGATATTTTATTTCAAATGCATTTCCCTTTCCTGCAGTATGCAGGGTACATAGAGTTGAGAGGAAAAATTGGAACCAAATTTCTTTTTAATTAAAAGTAAGAATTTATAAGAAAGTCTACTGACAACCGCTTTAAAGAAAGTATGCAGGAAATGTGAACTTTTTTATAGATCATTGATGAGATACGGGGAAAAAAGGATAAAAGTTGAATGGTTATGATCATCCAGAAGGAAACTTGGAAATCTTATTTTTTATTGCTTGTCAATATTGTCTGACAATTGTTTCAAGAACAACCTTTGTGCATCTCAGTTAGGAAAGGTGTAATCAGTCCTGGTTGTTGCAATGACTTTTTAATTGATTTTAACAAGTTGAAGTGAGATTATTTGGAACTACATTGTGTTAATGCTCTCCTGTGCCCAGTGCTCACAGGGGATCTGTTTGACTGCACTTTGCTTCTCTTTTGTACCTCCCCCATTCCTCCCCACAGTTCAGCAGCTTGGCAGTTTACATGTCTATGTGGCCAGTGCAGGGAATGCTTACTCCATGGCCTCTTTTTTCACAGGAGCCCTGCCTGTTTTACCTCCGTGAGCTGCTCCTTTCTTTTTTGTGGCAGACACCTCTGCCTCTGAGTTTGTGCACCTTATCTTTTAAGGCAATCTGAGGATGTGGGCTCATAGAAAGGTCCTAGTGCTTTTGGGCATGACAGATTTTAGAGTATGTGGGTGATACGGAAGAAATGGCAGAGTTTAGTGGTCGGCCAAATTAGTATAGAATCACAGTCTTGTTTGCTGTTGAGACACTTGACTTGGCTGTATTGTTACACCACTTAGAGGTGGAAAACTGTTCGATGTGAGCTGTGCAGAAAAGGGAGCAGGATTTGGTTGTAACTATTTCTTACTTGGAGTCCTGACAGCGTAAGGGAACCTCTAATTATATAAAAGTATCACTGAACTACCTTCCATAACAAAGGACAGTATTTATGAGCTGCCCTGCTAAACTGTCACGTTTCCATTGTTGCTTGACATTTGTACTGTAACTCTTGTGGTCTGCTGCTTCATTCCTTTGTCTGTGACAGACACCCATTTAGGAATCTTGGAAAATACAAAGTGGAGCCAGTTAACACTGAATGATCTTAAAACTAGGCTGAACTTTTGTTTTCATCGGGGAGGAAGATGATGCCATCAGCTAATTTGGTTGATCAATAGCCCTGCTGGCGATAAGGTTTCAGAGCTTGTGGTTAAAAGCTGATTGCACTGGATCCAAAATAAATTTGATCTATTGGTTTCCACAAATGTAGCATAGCCTGGAATGATGTTTCAGTGCTGATGCTTAACTGGTTTTAATAATGCTAGACTAGACTGGTGCCTGCTGTGAGGACACTGTAATGCATGAACCCTGGGCAGCTGAGCACGTACTTATATTTTTTACAGTAGCATGGAGCTGTCACTCTCTAGCAAAGGTTCATTATTCTAAGACTGGGAAGCATTACAGTGTTTGCCGAGCAAGTGTAATGACATCTTTCCTGAAAGCAAACTTTGATTCTGGTCTCCTAAAAAGAGAGAGGTACTGACAATGTTTAGACTGGATTGTTAGTTGTGGCTGGAGAAATAAGTGTTACTGAAAAACGAAAAGTTCTGTGGCCAAAGTGCAAAAAAGTGTGCAAGCCATGTTTGTGATAACCATACAGGCATGCAGTTTCAGAAAGGATTCAGCTGTGTTCTTTCTTCATGCTGGATGGGACCATAATCTTCTGGGGAGATGGACTAAAATTTAACTGATGCTTTCATCTCTATTTCAGTGACTATATAATGGCTACAGGACCCACAAAAGTCACACAGTCACCTGAAACTGGAAACACAGTCGAAGAGTGCACAGGTATGCAGTTTTCTCTGAATGGAAAGCTTATTTGGAAGATTTATTTTCTTCAGGGGGGTCTGTAGTGACTTGTTTTGCAGTGTTGTTTTTTTGGGGCTGCTTTTGTAGCATAAAGATAATTCCTTGTATCTTTGTCAGCTGTCAGTATCATGGAAAAAATGTTTTAATGTGCAATACTGGAGCAACATATCCTGTTGGACGATATTCCTTTTGATTCTGACTTGGATTTTAAAAGCAGGATGTTAGAGCTTGAAGGGCTGATTTTTGTGCCTGTGTTGATAAATCCTGCAGAGGTGGGAGCTGAGCCTGTTAACGAGCCTCTGTCCTTGAGAGCTGTATCAGTACCCCCAGCAGCCTCTTTCTTTCTCTGCTTCTGGCCACAGGCAGCCATTTATTACTTATTCTTTAATCTGGTGGCATGGTCTGATGCAACCAGTGTGAGGGGGTGGAATAATAGGCAAGAAAGGAAAATAGCTTACTTGTGCCAGAGACTTGTCTACATTAAAGGATATCCCCTTTCCCAGTTTGAATATGAGCAATAGCATCATGTCTGAAGCATCTCTGGAGAAGTGGCTGTCACATCATTTGATTTTTCTCTCTTTTCTTTGGCTAATGTTTTGCGATCATCTTAAATGTTTGTGTTTCAAAGGTCATCTTGCTTTATCCTTTAGAAATATGTTTGCCACTATCAAAATATTGTTAGAAGAGATAAGCAAATGGCAAAGAGACTGTTAGTTGAACTCTGCTTGGCGGATGGATAGAGGTGAAGCAAGTTTAGTAATAGATGCTCAGCAATGTCTGGTTTCTTAAATTTATAATCTAGTTTGTCACACAGTCTAGTGCTATCCTGGCAAACTGGTAAGCTTGTGTGAAGCCCATGCATGAAAATTTTGTACTCAGGTTCACTAGAAGATTCAGAAAAGAGATCAAATTCTGACTCAGGCGATAAGAAAAGCAGGAGATGGCTCATGATCTAAAGTATTGGCTCTAAATCCACCAGGAATAATTCTGACCCTAAACGAACAAAATTTTCAACAGTTAAAGGCTGCTGCGCTGGTACAAAGGTGGTCAGCAGACACTTGGCTGGACCTGGATAAAGCCATTTTAGAATCTTCTGTTTACTTCCAATGTGATGGAAGGTTGCCTCACCTCTCCCTCTTCATAATTGGCTCATGATGTAACAGCTCTAGGAGGCTAAAATCCCCACCCTTCACAGTCCAGTCAATTAGACTGATTTCTCGAGGTTTGTCTTACTGTCTGTAGTACAAGGCTTCCAGTGCGTGCTGCTCCTTCTTGGTGGCAGGAACCAGGTCGCTGTCCAAAACCTGTCAGTGCCCAGTGTTAGTGGTGCTGAATTCCACGATTTTATTGCCTGTCTGCCAATATCTGGTAAGTTCAATGAAACTAGAGTCATGACATTTTCTGAGAATCTTGTCTATGGGCTGGGATTTTTTTTCAGGTGTTTTTAATATTGAAATTATCTAGTCCTTGGATCTGAGGGAAAAAGAGATAGAAAATATGTCCTGACTGCACCTTAGGAAGTCAGAGACCACAGAAGATCCCCAACTGAACGGTTTAATTTAAATATGATCATTGACCTCCCAAATCAGATGTTCCCTATGCTTTTTGCAGTTTCAATTTTTGCACTGGAAGAAGCATCCTTTTCTTTTCTATCTTGTTATAGGGAAGAACCATTCAAAGAGCAGAAAGTCATGATTTAATTCTCTCTGTGCACAGGAGACAAAATGAAATAGGTAGTACACATGCAGTAAAAAATACAGAATACACAAAATTTACAGAGAAAGGAAAATGCTTATTCCTGTGACTTTTCTGTTATAATTGGCTAAAACATAGTTAGCATAAGCAACTAATTTTTGGGAAGGCTTTTCTTTTTTAGGGAAGTAATCTAGAAATTAGTAAAAAAAATTACAAATATAATATATTGTATTATACTATATAATATAATTTATAATATAATTATAAAATAAAAAATAAAACAGTATTTTATTTTTAATGCCATAAAACTGAAGATTGACAACTACAAGATTTCAAAAATCACCAGCAGATGAAGGGGAAATAGGCATAGTTGTTTGAGCTTGGATTTTTGTTATGCAATGGATTTTTTTCCATTTTAAGTATTAAGGTCCTCTTGTATTTTATTAGTTCAAGTATCATTGAGCATTCTACCAATTTAGTGTTATGTTGGGCTGCTTCACAGTGTGTTGAGATGTAGGCACCTTTAGCTTAAAGGAGGCATCCTTTCAGTGGTAATAAATTAGAGTCTAGAGAAGGCACTGAAGTAACCGGTATGTCTGCATCAGATACTCTGTTGCACAATGATAGAAGTTTTCCCATGCCAGCTGAGGTTTGCTCATTGGCAGTGTTTGGACATCCTTTCTGTAGCCTCCATTCTAAAGTCAGCACCGCTTCTGATCTAGACAAGCCTTTGGAGTAGTACCTGGGCGTTGTTTGCTTTTGCTTGCTTTTGTGGCCAGACTTATGTCTGTTTCTCTTAAACATCCTTCAGATCACTTCTTTTTTGTTATTGTGTTGTGGGTTTTTCGGTGTGGTTTTGTTTTTTGGGTTTTTTTCACACTCTCCTGGTTCTCTGGAAATACCAGCATCTAATTAAGCTCACCAGTAATGCTTGCACTAGAATCAAGCTTGCTTTTTGTCTGTACAACTGACATTTCACCAGTGTACATGACCAATGCAATGTCCTTGTTTCTCATTTAGATAGTTTTTGAATTGCAGAGCTCTTTGCCTCTCTCAGAGTTTGCCATTTCATTCTTTGAGTCATTGACTGTGTTAGCAGGTATTGCAGTATTGGTAATTTTGGGGAACTGTTTTCAGTAAACTTGTTAAACTTTTGTTTTGCCTGTCTAAGATAAATGAGATCAGCTTTGACAAGTTTCCTGGAAGAATACCATACACGTTGTCTAACTGCTGACACAAAAGACAGGAATGGTCAGGAAGTGTTTCTAAAGACTCTCAAGCACACTCAGCATGCTTGTTTTACTTGAGAGGCTCTGTGTGCTTGCTGTGTGACCTGTCGTTTCTTGCCAGTTCTTGCTATGGGTGCAGCATGAAACTCGCTGAGCCCTGTAAGAGTCTTAAATCCCAAACCCCTGGGATTAGCTCTGTTGTCTGGACCACAGTAATATCTGTATGTTTTCTGTGACTGTCTCATTCACTTATTGCCTGATAAGCAGCAGTGGAAGATAAAAAGGCCTTCCACTGATAAACCCTCCCTAGGAGCAGACGCATCCCATTGTTACTGATACGAGTGGGACTCCAGTGATAGTTTGCTCTACATGGTTTGAAAGATACTTTGGTCTCAGAAACGCAGGTCACTTGAAAAGCAGCATGCAGGTCTTTGGTGGCTCTGCACAGGGGTAGCCATGTCACCAGGCCATGCCAGACACTGTGGCAGTGTCCTTGTGTGTCCTGACGCGTGGTGCTGGCACAGGGCTGGAGAGCAGGGAGGAGACAGGGGGAGTAGATCTCAGTATCATTGTTTATTTCTCAAAGTGGCCACTGTCTGATGCAGCTGTGTGTTGGCACAGTTTTAGCCCAGATAAGTCCCCCTGGCAGAGATCCCTACATGTACAGGGCACACGTTGAGACAGAGCATCGCCGACTAAATCATTGCTGGGAGAAGACAATAATTGTGTTGAAATAATGCCTTGCTTATGAAGGAATCCTCCAGCTGTGGGCATGTGTTATGCCAAATGTTGTAAAGTGTTAATTGAACAATGAAGTTGGCTCAGATATGCAATGATGTTATTGCTCTGCATATGTATTTAAGTCAATCACAGGGTTTTAGTACAATAGTTTGGCCCAAACCACTCAAAGTGACCCCGCAGTGCAAGGGTCAGGGACAAAATGCAGTACTTGTGTGCTGAAAGAAAATGTACATAAGAATGTTAATGTATCTTACAGATTACTTAAAATAAAAGATCAGTGATGTTTCATGGTGGGTTTTTTTTTTGTTCTTTTTGTATTTTCATTTGGACTGTGGAAAATCTGAAACCAAATTAACAGTTTTCCAATTGTGTTCTTAGGGCTGCTATGTTTGGGGCTTTCATGTCCTGCAAGACAATGTCTTAATTTAAGTTTGCTCCTTTGTCCCTGGAGGGATTGATTTTATTTTGGGACAGTTGTTTAATGTGGAAACAGATATTTTGGTTTTAGAGTTTATAAATTCTTTTTCCAGTTTCAGTCTTTTTGGTAATGTTGAATGTCCTTCAGGTGTTGTCTCCTTAGAGCACTGAGTAAAGAGTAAGCAGAACTAAACCAAACTAAGTAAAAACATTAATAGCTAAAGACATTGACAACAATTTATATTGAAAATATACCAAGTATGATCACTGTTCAGTTGTAGATAGGTACATTCTGTATATAAGGTATATTTTTGCATAGACTGGAACCTAGGTAGGCACCACTATTGTCAGCTTAGTGCCAGTGTTGCTTTATAGGAACCAAATGTAAGAATTGAAGCTTCACCTTTCACTGGACTCCAGCACTGAATTATTTACAAAGGAGCTGACTAAAAGTGAATGGGCTGCTCTACCTTTGAGGCTTCCTTCAGAATTTAAGAGATAACATTACCCAAGCTAAGCAATACCACCAACTTTCATATATTTTCATTTTTGTCATGTTGCAGGAAAGAAAAAATCCAAATTTCAGACTTTCAAGAACTTCTTTGCCAAGAAGAAAAGGAAAGAGCCTCCACCTCCCAGGGGAGAGAGTAATTTAAAACCTTGCCAGTCCAGCAGCGATGTCAGCATCGCTGTGCTCGACACTACTGCACTTCATTCACCGAAGGAGGCTGGGTAAGTTGGCAGGGAAAGAAAATAAATAAAAGTGGACCTCTCAAGGCAGTAGGATGAAAGCATGAGTTGGCCCCTTAGGAGCAACCTCTGTCCAAATTTGTGCAAAACAAGCCCTAATGCTGATGAAGGAATTCCAGGAATTTCCTCTTTCTAGTGCTTGAAAAGTCAGCCTGGAAAGGAGGGGGAGGGCAGCCGGGGGCCGGGGTGATCCAGCTTAGTCTAAAACTGCAGACAGCCCAGATTGCTTTGATTGGTTTTAGTGTTTGAAATCTGCCTAGGAAGGTCTGATCAGCAGCAACTTTACAAGAGGATGATGACTGAGTACTGCTAGTACAGAGAAAACTTGTGAAGCTATGTGGTTGTTTCCAGCATCAGTGATGCCTTCTGTCATGGCTGCAGTAAAGAGAAAAGTATTTCTGGTATATTATCAATGTGTGATTGCTTCTTTAACTTTCTTACCTAGCCCTTTAGGCATAGATAACAACTGAAGGCCTCTGGTTTTGTGTCAGCCACCCCTGGAGGGCTGTGCATGTAAGTGGGGTTTGCAAGTCCATAAGAGCATTTCTCAGCTCTTTGAATGGTGTTAGTCCAAAATTATGTCCTTTTTCAGTCAGTGTAATACAAGCTATCAGTTTGCACTGCAAACACTGCTTCACTGATAATCTTTAGACCATCAAACTACACAACACCTTGGTTGCAAATCTCTAACTGACTTTGGCCTGGAACAGCCCTCTGAGCATGGTCACATCTCTTTCCAGGGGTGTCATGGAATGGTGTCAGGTAACCTGTAATTTGGCTGTTCTCCAGCTCCCACCCTTCTCATCCTCCCCTGTTAGCCAGCCAGCCAGGCCTCTCTCTGGATTGCTCTGGGCCTTGGGTTGTGGAGCTGAGGACTGACAAAGCACTGCAACAAGACACTGGCCATGTCCAATGGTTTGCAGTGTTTTGCTGGAGGAGACATTGGACAGAGGTGACCCTAGCAGAGGTCATGATTAGGTGACTAGAGTGGGACATGCTGAAATCAGCACTGCTGCCAGATACTTTCTGTCATCAAACAAGGCATTTGGTTGGATACTGCATTTCTTTGGTGGAAAACTTGTTGATGTTACTTTCTCATGGGTGCTTGTTCCTCCTTGCCCCACCTTTCCACACTTGCTCCGTGTGTCATGGAAATGATTTGGGAATGAAACAACAATCTATTTGTTTTGTTTGTTAGCATAACAGCAACAGAGTAAGTGAACACACAACCAGTCTCCTGGGGCAAGGGAAATTGGAGTCAGCCCAGTCCAAAAAGCTTAGGAACATCTGAGCTTGCCCCATCAGCCCATAGGAGGGATCTGGCTTAAAATCAGCTGTCTACTCCAGAGGCACCATGGGTGAGAACTCCTTCTCTTGCCCTTAACCAAGTATTTCAAGTCCAACTGCTGTTTACCTCAGTGCTATCCTCCAGTGATTATGAACTGTTTTGCAAGATCAGAGATCAGGAAGTGAGTAAAACCCTTCTGTTTTTTTTCCCTTAGAGACAGGATTAGAGGGACTATCCAAAAAGCTTAGGGATATGTTTGTGCTGCTTGAAAACCCTGTCATGTACAGACTCTGCATAAACACACTTTATAAGTACCTAAAGAGACTGAACTACATAATCCTTTAGAAAACCTGATCCTGAAAGCCACTGCAAATACAGCTTGTGAAGGGTTTATAGCAGGACCCTGAGCTTTGTAATTTCTGGCATGCAGAATATAAAACCCAATTCTAGAACAATGCTGCTGTTTGCTTGTTCTTTAGGCAGAAGCACTGGTTTTCTTTTTTCTTCTTTTTTTCTTCTTTTTTTTTAAACCATGTGTGGTAGGCTGACCCTGCTGGACACCAGGTGCCCACCACAGCTGCTCTGTCACTCCCATCCTCAGCTGGACATGGGAGAGAAAAGTTAATTGAAAGCTTTGTGGATCAAGATAAGGACAGGCAGAGATCACTCACCAATTACCATCACTGTTCGTCCCTCTGCTTCAAACATTAACAAAAGGAGTGGGGTTGCAGCAACAAGAAATGGAAGATGGCACAAGCCATGATGGGTTTAGGAGCTTTGTGGCTGCCTGTAGAGTCCCATCATTTCCTCCATTTTGGTGGGCAGCTTAAATGTTGATACACATGAATGAATTGAGCATTTGTGCAGGGAAATCAGTGTGGACATACAATGGCTGAAACATCTGGGCTTTAGTTAGTGCATCTTTAGCTTCAGTATAAATATAAATATAAACATAAATATAAATATACTGCCTGGAATTACAGAGGAATGTAGATTTGCACATAAGAGACTGCTCTGTACTAAAGCTGCAGTTAATTCTGTATTTAATCCTGTGCTTTTTTGGTGACTGCCAGAAGAAAATACAGTAATTCTCTTGCAAACACATATGATACATATGCAGAGAGAGAAAGAAAGAGGGAGACCTTTTACCGGCAGTCTCAAGAACAAGGAAACCTCAGCTCTTATGGGTAAAGAATTCCCTGGTTAGAAAGGTAAATACATCCTAATGTACATGCATTCTTTGCAATAAATAAAATATGCCAACTAATAGTGAATATACGTTACAGTAAATAAAAGCTGCATGACTGTTTTTCTTAATGCAGTAAAATTAAGTCTTGCCCATATGGAGTACCTCTCGTGCTGAAAAGGACTATAAAATAAAACACAAAAGGATGGGGTGGCTTCATTAATGATGAAATAAGGCAAGTGCCTTGCCTGTGTGTAGAACTGCTGTCCTGTAGACTAACACAGACATTGACCATGACATAGAATGGGAAGAAGCACAAACTCTGCCTGTGCTGTGGGAGAAACAGCTCTGATTGCCTTCGACACAACATAAACTTAGAGAAAATTTATTTTGCCCTACTGTGAGGCTGGGTATAACTGTAGACTGACTGACTACACCTTTGCGACAACAGAAGGATTAGTCCAGCAGCTAGAGGAGGTGTGTCTGGAGATGTAAAGAAGGGGGATGCAGGTGGAAAAAGAGTCATTTGTTTGGAGTTTTTAACATAGTGTATTTGCTTACTGAATGTTCACAGTCTTTCAGGGCTTTCTTCTAAATAAAGAGAGAATCTATGCTTAGGCAAATAGCAGAGACCTCTTCTATTTTATTTCCTTGCAAAAGAGCTTTGACGTACTGAGTTTTTCTTGTCAGAGTTGTGTTCCTAATCATCCGCTGTTCCCCAGAGTCAAACTTTCAGAGGCAAAGCATTGCCTGCACAGCATCTGAGCCAAGGAATCCTTGTAATTTGTATTTGTTAATAGTGTCATGGCCAACAACGAGAGAATATTCTATGATGTTTTCCAGTTCAAGACTAGGATGAAATCCTGGTAGAGGCTATCCTTGTTGTCTTTTGGACAAAGTAATGCACAAATAGTGCCTGCCTATGCTGGTGGAACCTGGCTAATAAATGATTTGGAGCCTTCCTTGTTGTGCCACTCCAGTGCACAATTTGCCCTGCAAAATTTAATCGCCCAAGCCCAATCAATCTCAGTTAATTACAACTCAGTTAACAGCTGTTGTGGGAACTCATCGTTGCTTCACTGGGCTGAGCACCCAATGAGCCCAGAAACAGAGCAAGAATATCTTACCTAGGCACTTTAACCTGGCAATGGGTAGGTCTGTAACTGTCGCCATGGACACTTGTCCCATCTACATTTTTTAATACACTTGGGATCTAATCATATTTAGGATACAGGTAAATACAACTGGTTTTATTGCTGGACATGAGAGGGTTTGAATCAAGTTTGTTAATATAGCAAAATTAAATTTTCTGCCCACACTTGCAAGAAGGGAAAAACAATCCACCATCTTTGGCAGGTATGACACACACCAGGCTGCAAAAGTTGTGTCCTGAATGTCTCATACTAGGCACACTGCCACCAAAGGAGGACAGGGGACTCCTGTTGTCCCTTTCTGCACTGTAGACCTTTCTCAGGGTGGTTTGCATCCACCTAACTCCTCATATCGTACCTAATCACCCTGGACTCCCTCTCTAGTCCACAGACTGACCTGTGTGTTCAATGCAGATGCTGAGTGCATCTGCAAAGGGACATCTGCATTTGATCAGCATCCTTAAATGTGTTTCTGCTCCCTTCTGAGTATAAAAGAAGCTAACAGTGACTATTTCAAACATGCACAAATCTGAAGTTAAGCATGATGCATCCCACCCTGGCCTCTTTATCATCCCTCTGCTCTGGTGAAGTGGTGGGGGTAATGTGCCCAGTGCGCTGACCACTTGTCCCTCCTTCCTTTCCAGGCCCAAGGGTAGCATGGGAAACAAAGCCTTGTCCCATGACAGCGTCTTCATTTTTGAATCTGCACCAGGAAATGTGGCAGGTGATGTCTTGTCTCAGGAAAACATACCTGGAAGAGTGAAAACTTTGCAGGTGAGGACACAGCCCCTCATCAATAGTGCTGCTTTGTGTCAGCTGTCTTCCAGGAAACTCTGTTGCTTGATTCCTTTTCTGTGTGCCTTAGGATTTTGCTGACTGAAGTGTCCAAAGTCAGATTTGCTGCTTTTGGATCTATTCTGCCTCTTGGAAGCTGAATTTTTGAGCAGTCCTGGTGCTTTCAGCCTTGCCCAGGTCTCATAGTGTGTGATGGGGATCCAGTTAATGAACTCTTGGAAACTTTCCTTATTAAATGTGTCCTCTTCCAATGGGATTTATATCCTTTACTTCATAGCTATTGCTTTCGTGTTAAGGCCATTAATTATACTGTAGTGTGTCCCTTACACTGTTATTCTTTAAATATTATTTGTGCTAGTCTTTTTGGCAGTTCTGGCTCGAATGTTTTCACTATACGTGGTAGTACCAGTGGCTGTGTAAGTGTGTGGGGTGATGGATATGTCAGGGTGCTCTGACAGCTTTATTTATATAATTATTCTTCTGATCTCTGCCAGCAAAAGATACTGTATTCTGCTGGGTCATTTCCTTCTTCCAAGGCAATACTGAACCCTCCTTGACAGCTTCCTTAGGAACTGTTGGTTATATTAATTACATTTCACTAACTGCCCAGCTTGGAACACTCAGATAAAAGTTTAAGGTTTTTCCAGAGACTGAATACAAATGGTTGATAAAGGAGCCAAAGGTCATTGAAATTCTTCCTTTGCTCAGTATGAGCTTCATGTTGCAAAACACAATTGAGTCACGTGTTAAGTAAAAGAAGATGCACAGAGGGACTTGTTCCTCTCTAAGACTGCAAAATAGGCGAAGCTATTTTTTGTATAACAAAAGGAGTAGCAGAAGAAATCATGTTTGTATATTACAGAACGTTGTTGGGGGGGAAAAGCTCTTTTCATGCTATTTGCAGTCCACTGTGCCCTCCCCTCATCCATCATTCTGCATAGTAATGTAATACTGCCAGCACTATTTTTGTAGCTGTAACAGACAGGCTTTTTCTGTGAGCTTGACTCTTGTCAGAATAAAAGCCAAGCACTAATAAAAGCAGTTACTTTCTTAGCAATGTAAATTAACTTCCACCAGTAGAAGACCAAATGCAAATTCAGTTTCCCCCACACCACTTTGCTGTCTGCATGTCTGCATGTAATAAATTTAATAAATCTAAGATAGGAAGTTATGAAAAGAGACCAAAGCAAAATTGACTTTCTGTCTTTTATTTCCCATTAAGTGCACGCTTACGTTGTATGCCTTGTGTTGCCCATATATCACAGTATTGCAATATATTGCCCATAAATTGCAAAAGAAAGCTGTTTGAACTGGGGGACTGGTGTTCTAGACATGGTGCTACCCTGTGTAGCCGTTAGATCTATAGGAATTACATTGCAAATGAATCTTTCTGAATAAGAATTGCAGCTATTTAGATCTGTTTTACAGAGGTGTAAATGAATGCATAGATTGCAGGAAAACACAAAACTAGGTTTAGAATTACCTAGTTTAATAATCAAAGAAACAGAAAAAAATAAGTCTGTATGTTTATCTTGGGAATATTCTATTGAAAGGTTTTCAGTTGAAGGACAAAGCTTGTGTTCAGACCTTGTTTCTGTTCCAGCTTTGCCACACCTGACAGACTTAAGCCAAGAATTTTAGTGATGGTGTTTCCTGAGATCTGAACATTTTTAGTTTGAGGGAACATCTGGCTGCTTGTGAGTTTGCAGACTTTGTTTTATTTTTCTAGGGTCAGGGACTGCCAGAGCATTCTTTTGTGCAATCCTGGAAAAGAATCCCCATACTCCTTTACAAACAAAGTTGCTCCTGGCTGCTGTTACCATTCTTGCTGTAGACATGACCAGGATGTGATGGTGGGGAAAATTAACAAGCAATTCATTAGGGTGGACCAGAAATGAAATTAAATTGGTATTGTATTAAAATCGTGTCTCAGCTACTTGTGTGGGAGAGGGTTGTAACAAGCTCTCAAATTTGGAAGGGCTTTGTGAGGGAAAGATGACTACTTAAACCTGGGATTGGGAATGCTGACTGGCAATATTTTGTGTGACTAAATACTTAAATTTGTCTGACTAAAGAATTAAATCTAGAATTTTGAAAGTTTTTGATTTAAATGGAGGTCAACTGTAGTAAATTTTCTGGAATGGTGAAATTCCTGTATTCCTTTGGTAACTTACTGAATAAAACTGATTTTGATTTTAATTTTATACCAACACCAGTTTTAAAGATGGGTCCTTGATGAATGTAGCTAGATAAAATTTTATTAATGGCTCTTCTCTATAAATGGTCTGTTACTTCAAGTTTTTCTGTTAACTGAAAGATTCTGCATATCTAATAGGAGCATCTGGGTTACAATGTGCAGAACATCCTCTTTAAATTGTACCATTGAAAATCTGTATTCTAAATTTCAACCTCAGCTTCAGCTGCAGCAGAACATCAGACTTGGATCATCTCCTCTTGTTATAACTGGGAAAAAACTGGAGGACGCAGGTGCTGTTTCTGAAGATGATGGTTTGCCTAGAAGCCCTCCTGAAATGTCAACCCTTCATGAAGTTCTGACAGATTCTCCGAACAAGGTATAATTGTCATGTCACCTTAGTGACCATCCGTACTGGAAAGATAAAATCTGCCTGGAGAAGGGGAAGACCTTTTTGCTTGCTTGTGATAAAATGTGATGGTACAGATCAGTTAGAGCCAGAAGAAATTACCTAGGTGGATTGTGGAGTTGTCACTCTGAGGTATACCTAGAAAGTGACCTTACAAATACCCTTTCTGGGTACAATTTTCTATGCTTTTATGTAGACCAGGACTCTGACCTCTATCATTAGCAAATGCATGATTTTAGACTTCAGTGAACTTGTGAGAATTTTTAAATCTGATGATTTTAAAACAATAACCCAAAATAACTTTATAAAATATATTGTCTGCTGTGGTCAACCTTCCTGATGTATCTCAATGCAGGAGAAAGCTCCCCTACTTTACATTTGATGCCAATGAATAAATTAAACCTATTGTGTAAGGCAGGGACCCGGTGACCCTTCCTTTATTTTTCCTCTTGTGTTTTCTCGTAATTAGCACTGGATATCCAGCTCAAGATAATTCCATGTGATACTTCCCTTGACTTACCCTCTTCCTCACTTTGTCCCACAGTCCTCCAACGCTGTTCAGCGTCATAGCTCTTTGAGTTTAGGCGGGACAGACAGTGAAGATGAACAGGTAAATAGCTCCTTTTCCTGCTAATAAACTTCCCTGAGACGTCATATGTGGAGTCTATATGGAGCCAGTACAGTAATTTTATTTTAAAAAATTTATTCTGGGTACAGTGTGTCCTAGGAAACAATTCTTTAAGACTCCAGAGTGAGGCAAATGGTACTTAAAATGTACCTCTCAGGGTTTTGAATAAGAAATAATAAGACAGGCGGAAATCTACTGGTAAGTGGTTTGTGTGAACAGCACAGAGGCAGCTCTGTGACACAATATGAATCTATGAAGTTGCACAAAAAATTGGACCAGGCAAAGCACTTCAATTCTGCTTCCATGTCCCAGGGCCCCAATACCAAATAATTACACCTTCCCATCAGCTGTGGCTTGTGAGCAATGCCCTGTATCTCTCTTTGCATGGGAAATGATTGCAGGACCAACCTTTCCTGATGCCAGGTATTCCACAGGAAAGGGTGTGTTTTAATTTGCAATTTTCTTTGGATGATAAATGACCATGAGGAGCAACAGGTTCTGTTCTCAGAACAGCACAGTTCTTGACCAGATTGGAAAAATTTACAGAGGTCATATTTTTTTATGTACCTTGACAGTTTTTGTGGATCAAATGTGAAGATGTTTTCATGATCTTTAAAACTTCATCAGCATATGTGTTTGAAATGCTGTACTATATCCTAAGCTTAAACAAAACTAAATTGTGAATGCCAGGCACAGTGCATTGGCTGTTTGTCACCCAGCTTTATGAATGAAGGTTGTTTGGCACCTCTGTGACATTTTGCAAATGTTTCAGGAAGTTTGGTCTGCATTTCAAAACAGCAGCAAAACCACTCAAACTTCCTATTTAGGGGCTTTTCTACAAACACTTCTGTGAACCCTTTATTTTGATAGCACAATCTAAGGTTACTGCTGTTCAGTTCCCCAGAACAGCCTTGCTGTGAGGCTGAGATCCACACCACTGTCTGGAAGATGGTTCTGGAATACGGGGAAGCATTTGATTTTCCTGGAAATGGATGTTGAAAGAGAAAAGTGGCTATGGCAACTTTCTTAGAGATAGTGAGGAGCAAGCATCCGTGCTACTTCTGTGGCTTTTTCATAATGGATTTCTGCCCTGGGTCACGTTCCTGGGATGAAAAAGCAGCTATACAAACGGCAGCAGTGTCTCCTGCTGGTGTGCGCGTACACTGCAAACGGGTTTGCAGATAAGACCCGGGGTGGGGACAGGCTGAGGCTCTTACTGCGGCAGAGACAGGTATTTCTTCTTCTGTGTCATGTACAGTTGAACACACAGAATCGAGGATTCTCTGTGCAGAGATGACTTTAGGCATGCATTTTGAAATGAGGATTTATGTCCAAAGATACAGCCATTTCAAGCTTCTGAAATGGAATGAGCTAACAAAGGAACTGTTCCAGAGATGTGGGGAAGTAAAGCAAAATATATACAGCATTGTATTTGTGTTTTACAGATACCTTCTGGAGCTTCCTCCAGGCCCATCAGTCCTTTATCCTCTGCCACTCTGGGGACCCCCATTTCACAAGGCAGCAGCTTCCTTCCTGTTGATTTTACCATCCCTGCCAGCCCCCTTGGCTGTCTGGACACCTCAGCAGCCAGGCACAGGATTGCCATCAACCCTCGGAAACAGAAAGGCTTTACCAATAAGCATCAGCTACCCCTCCAGGTAGGTGTTTTCCGGAAAAGAATCACTGAGGAGAAGGAAATGAATGTGAGTTTTTAATTATTATTTTAAATGTTTTAACTTCTTTTTTCTCTCTTATCCACCTTTCTTTACTTCTTCTATTGGAAGAAGAGAAAACACCTCTTTTGCACCAACCAACCAACCAAACAAAAAAGACTCTGAAAACTTCAATATCATGGAAACTGAAGAAAAGTGCAATTTTTGGTTTTCATTATTTAGCCAAAAATTGTGGGTTATGCTTCATTTGTAAGAACACTCCTGGTGTTTGAAAAGCTAGATGTCAGTTTTAAAGAGGCCTAAGTCTATTTTTACAAGTCTAGTTCTTAACTGGAATAGTACATTACCCACAGTGTTGGTGAATTACAGGGTGGAGGTTTTGTGTCTATGATTTGAGTATTGATAAGAATGCATGTGTATAAAGTACAATTTTTGTGCATGATTCTTTAATTAAAACGTCTTCACTTCTTTAGGTGGAACAGCTGGAAAATGTAGCATGTCTTCCTGCAACTCCAGAAAGGAAGGGAAATTCAACAGAATTACTTGAGAGTGACAAACATAAAAGCGATTGGGAAGGTAATGAAGACATAGGTATTTCTACTTGGGGTGCTTGAACTCTTCTGCATAACACTGACAGAACCTGTTTGAATTGTAAGTCCTTTCAAACTAGGCATCTTTTAGTTCTATAACATAAAACCAATCCTGGCTGCTAAATTGTTGTGATTGAAAAAGTCAAGTACACTCAACAAAGTGATGCTGAAGTGGTGAACTTTGAGGGCAGCATTAAAAAATCATAAGGTGAAAGCACCGTGTTCAGAAGTACCTGCCCTACACAGCTGGCTGGACCTCAATGAATGTGAAACTGAGTTCCTTAACACTCAGAAAAACCTTAACCTCAGCATTATATGTTGTGTGTGTCAGGTGACTTTGATTGGCTTGTGTTTACTGGATCTTCCTTTGCCACTCACCCAGACAGAATTTTCCAGGTCATTGTAGACAGCTTTTCTAGGCATACACATGAAGAAATGTCTAGGGAAATCTGGCTAGCAGTCTTACAACTAAGGGTATGTGCAGGAAACAGCTAAAGAGCAGCTAATGTGGTACACCTGAAACAGAGAGTAACTTTCAGTCATTCCCTGGATTAGGTGTGTTCAAACTAAAACTTTATTAGTCTCTCACTTGGACATTCTAGCCATTTTTAAACAGGCTCTGAACAGGCTTAGTTATCAGTCAGCAGTGCCCAGACATGGGGTATTCATATTAAAGGACTGCACTACCTGGAATGAATTAGTCATACAGATGGTGTTTGAATTGTAACCTTTAAGTGTCCACTCTTCTCCTCTGTTCAATATAGGATTATCAGCCCAGGTGGGACACTGTGCAAAGGGAGGCAGTTTTAAGGAGACATCAGGGGTAAAAACTCCCACTGATGCTGCCCATGACTCTTACGATTCCACGCTTGTGGTAGAAGACCCCTGTACTTTGCTGCAAGAGGATGGGTGCCTTCCTGATGTGGACCATCACTATAAAGCAGCCACACTCCTTCTGAAACCTGAGCCTTCTCCAGTGAACGTGGAAGAACACCACAGTGCAGAAGTGTTGTACTCCACAGATGAGTCTGCTAATGAATTGAAAGTACGTCAGCAAAGTACCAGTGCTGAGGTACCTGCACTTCCAGAATTGCAACAACTTGAAGGAAAAGCTGTTGTGTCTCCAGACATACCAGCAGTTGACTTGTTTAGCAGTGGTGTGGAAACAGTGAGCATGGATATATTGCCAGATGTTGCACAAAGTTCCTCATTAAATTCTGTGGATCTAAACATTAAAGCTCAGGAAAAAGGGGATCCACTGTTTACTGTCAAAGAAGAACTCTGCTTTGGTACTACTGGGAATCATTCCAACCATGCTGTCTCAGATACTGCACTGAGCACTCCACAGGTTACGGTGGCTGACTCAGAGTCTTGTTCTGACATCAAGACAGTGGCTGTTTTGAGGCCTGAAAAGAGTTCAGTAGCAAAAAATGACAAAGAAACTTGTGAAATTATGGAATTTCAGTTACCCAAGGACAATGTAGAAAAAAAAATAGACACTACTGCATCTGTCTCAAAAGCAGTTTGTGTGGTACCTTGCAGTAAATTGGAAGTATGTTTTAAAGCAGAAACTGTTCCTGTTTCAAAGGGTAACCAAGGCAGTCAACATGCCAACACATCATACATTTCTGAAAAACTTTCCATTGGGTGTCTTGCCTCTTCAAGTCTGGCTGGCTTGAAGAGTAATATATCTTCTGATGCTGACAGTAAGGAGTACCAGACAGGCAGTACAGCTTCTCACATAAAAACAGCAGAAGGCAGTCAATCATCAGATGAAAATGTAAAAACTCCACTGAAGACTGCTTCTGCTAAACCAGTCAGATTTACTATTGCACCAGCATGGCAAAGATCTCTCTCAGGGGGTTCAAAGGAAGATTCCTATTCCAGAAGTTCCCCAACATCCCCTATAAGACCAGAGTTCTTTGAAGGAATGACAAAAGAACATACACGTTTTGATGCAGTTATGCAGGAACCAGCAAAAACCAATTCAGATAGATTTGATCGAGATTGTAAGGACAGAGAGCTGCATTTGAATTCTTTTATGGAGTGGGCTGAC
Source organism: Edolisoma coerulescens (assembly GCA_013397115.1). Lineage (NCBI taxonomy): Eukaryota > Metazoa > Chordata > Aves > Passeriformes > Campephagidae > Edolisoma > Edolisoma coerulescens. The sequence goes on from VWZW01003152.1 coordinate 47,304, forward strand.
CATGAAACACAAACCTCTGAGAACCCATTTGGGGTCAGACTAAGAAGAACATCATCTTTACTAAAATACCAGAATGAAAGCCGTGTAGAGCCTCCAAAGCTGATCCCCTCAGCTGTTCCAATTGCTTCTTTTGCTTCAGTCAAGGAGGATCAGAAATTGATGGGCACTGGGAAGCCACCTCCAAGCCTTCCTGTCAGCACAAAATCAGTTGTTAAAAAGCCAGATCTCCTAGAAGACAAAAATCCTCCCAAGGCAAGATCAGAAGAAGTGGCAAAGAAGCAAAATGGTCATAAAACTTCAGGTATTTATGCTGTATTTGTATCCAAACACTGTAGAAAACAGTGGTCATATAAAGAGCCTTGGCAGAGTGGCACAAAAAAAAAAAAATCCTCTTGACTGAGGACCAAATTCAGCCTTAAGTTCATCAGCACTATAATTTAATTGGCTTGATGTTTTGGCCAGTCAAGAGAATTCTTGGCTTATCTTAATGAAGGGTGTGTTCCAGCAAGAATAACAACAGAATAATATCTTAAGGGCCTCTGAAACATTTCTGGTATGAGGTATTTGTGCATGTAGTTGGAGTTTTGACGCAGCCTTTTAAAACTTGCTGCAGTTTTGTAGTTAAAAATTCAGACTGCAGCTGCTCAAACCTTAACCAGGAGTTGCATTAGGTGTGATTATTTTTTTTTAACAATAACTTAATTTAAAATATTTTAAAAGTGACAAGGCAGCCTGTATTTTACTGCCTACATGAAAAAAATCATTATTATCCTACTCATTTAATCTGCAATGAAAGGATGTTGTTTCAAAGGCAAAATCCGGTTCACAGTGATCTCAGTGGGACTTCTGCCATTGACTTAGACAGAAGCAGAGTTGGGTCAAAAACTCTAGAATAAACAGAAAAAGCATTTATTGCCAAGGACAAAGTCATCAGGGAAGGTAATTTTATCTCCACCATGTTCAAAGGGTATTACAGATGCTGAAGGATTTAAAACATGAAGCACTAGCTTTAGGCTGACTTGACCTAAATCCCTTCTTTACTTCAAAAATGCTTCTTTTGTAGAAAAAGTCTCTCCTTATTTGGAAACTTCTTCTTCTGAACCAGCTTGGGTCTCCATGGCAAAGCTAAAACAAAAGGGTTTCCAGGACCACCCTCTTGCCAAAGAACATAAAGATGAAGACAAAGCTTTGACCAAAGTGGATCAAGAGGAGGTAGAGTACCAGGTAATGTTGCATGGGTGTGAATCCTGCCCCAGATCACCTGGGTACTTTTGCAAACTATTCAATATTGTCTTCATGGGAGGTGTGTTGTGAGCACTACTCAAAGAGAGCTTTGCAGGCCTGGCCTCTAAAACACTGAGACAGAAAACTGATGGAAGTGAGCAAACGCCTGTGACTACACTGTCTCAGGGATTAGTTTCAGAGCTGGATCATCCTATATGTTCCTTTGCACTGCTCAAACCTGAACCTTCTCAGAGCTTTCTTATTGCCCAGAGCATATTAATGTAGCCCAAGAGCTGCTTTGAGTTGCATTAGCTTCCTCACTGCCTTCTCCCTCCCTCCCACAGGATGTTCCCAACCATGCTTGCCTGGCTTTTGCTGCATTTCCGTAGCCAGGTTTGAGAGGTTGCCAGGGGGAGCTTTATGGGTGCCATGGCTGGCAGTTAGTTGCATTCTTTTCTTCTCTCCTAACGCTGTAGCAAGAGATCTGTGTTAGTGAGAACACACTGAAGAAGAATATGCCTTCCAGCTCTCAGGACAAGAAAACACAAATGAAGACCGGTGTGTCTGCAGCAGCAGGTATTCTTTTGCTTTACATAGTGGCTACAGTTTGCACCAGTAAGTGGTGTGGGTGGCAGGTGATGGGGGAAGAGAGACACCATTTTTATAATCAGCACACTTTATATAAGGCCTTTTCAGACTATAGTTTGTGTGTAAGTCAACATAATGGCTTGTTCGCTCAGCAGAGAAAGCAAGTGAGGAACTCTTATCTCCACTGCCAGTTCATGAAATGGCATATAAACAGCCTGGTGATTTATTACTGGCCAAGGTCAGTACTAAAGAAGAGCAGTTGAAGTTGGAGAGTGCCCAGAAGAGAGCAGCAAAAAACATCAGGTCTTCTAGATCTCCAGTCAGCCAGGAAATACTGATAGGAGTGGGGTTATTTAGTCTAGAAAAAACAACTAAATTTTCTGCAGAGGACAAGACTAGTCTTTATGGTCAGCATGAACTTAAAATGCACCAGGGGATGTTTAGCTTAGATGTTAGGAAATACTTTCTAACAGTAAGAACAGTGAGGTGCAGAAGAGTGTGGCTTGCATATGGAGAGTGTGCAGTTTCTATGGCCGGATGTGTTGAATAGATAAACACGTATCAAGAATAGTTAGGTAGAGTCAGTTTCACCCTCAGGTGAACACAGAGGCTGGATGGCCCCTCTCCTGAACACTTAGCTGTGTTTCTCTATATTAAAGATGCAGGGGAAGAATATGACTCAGACTTCGTGACTCACATTATCTCTTCCAAGGCCTCTGCTGGGCTGCAGCTTATCCCTCCCTGCTTACTCAGTGTGGTGCCAAACCTCAGAGACACACTCCAGCTAGATACAGATAAGCCAGTCCTTCAGCTGTACAAGCATATTGTGCTAGCTGAAAGCTATTGATTGCAGATACTGCCAAAGTAGATAAGGCATGCACCACTGTGCCAGAGCTGTGGCTTTTCCATTGCAGATTCCTGTAGCTGACACAGTAAGAGATACTGTCTAGAGAGAGCCCATGCACCTGGCCCCTTTCCCTGTGTAATCCAGCAGCACCAAGAGTTGTTGTACTAGAGATATTTGGGAGAACCTTTGTGCTGCTCCCTGTAGTAGTTATTGCTAGAGCTGTTAACCATTTCTGAATCTACAGGTTAGATTAGCTTTCTCCCTTACTACAGTAGGTGGCTGGCTCAGTATGTTTGCACCAACACAGAGGCTCTGATGTCAGTTGCAGCCAACTTTGTGTGTGTGTGATTAAAATACCTTTTAAAAAGGATTCTGTTACAGGCCAGCCTTGTCTTATGGTTTTAGGTGCAAAGTAAGAGATGAAACATAAATAGGCCAAGATTTTTGCTCAGATGAGGTCTTCCTTTGAAAGGCTGATTTCTATATGTTGCATCATCCTAACCTTGGAAGCCCAGCAGCTTTTGGTCAAAATTCAGAACTTCACAAACCACTCTGCTACTCGTTTACTAGAACTTGCAGTCTTTGTGGTGCTTGCAGCAGAATTACAAGTTTTTGCGCGTTACCTCTTCCCCAGAATTGGGGAAGTTTCCTGACATCCAGTGATGGTTTCCTCGCCTCCAGAGGTAGCATTTGTAGGCATATTCTGGTGTCCCACGACTTGAGCATCACAAAAAGCTCTGGCTAGTGTTGATGTTAAAGAAAACTCTTCTCTTCTGCTGCTCAGAAAGCCAGGCCCTATTGTTTAGGAAATGTTCAGCACTGTCTACACAATCCCAAATGCAAAAACTCTTCTCTTCTTTGATTTGGTTCCCATTAGCCCAACCAGGACTTCGTCTAGTTGAAAGTGCTGGTGGTGGAAAGGATGTAGAGTTAATATCCAGAGGAGTTATTTATTTGGATTGTTGCACTTACTATGAAGAAGGTTCTCTCCCAAAATGTGGAAATTAATTTTCAAAATCAAAATTTCAGTAACACTTGAGTTCCTACCTCATCTTAGATACTTCTGAAAATTTCCTGTGTATGTAGAGCTGCAGCCAGTTTAATGGACAGTATACTTCCTCCATTATTCCTAAGTACAGTTTGCCTCCTGCAAGAACTACCAACCAGCCAGAACTTCTAAAAGACCAGAGACCTCCTGAATGAAAAGAGGGAACTTCTTTAGCTCTGCTCAGAAGCATGACTAATGGAGCTGATGGATTTTTTCCATTGATTTCAGTGAAAGCAAGATCAAGCTTCTTGTACTTAACATGGTTTAGACATTAATTTTGAAAAATTTCAAACAAGGTGAATGGAGGAGTCCTTTTCTAAATAGGAACTCAAAGCCATAGAAGAAGAATTATCTGCATTCCTACATCCTTTGTGAGTATGACAGGTGTCTGTTAGGCTGCATCAAGAGGAACGCCTAGTACCATCAGAACCCCACCATCACAGCTTACAAGTGAAAGTACATAAAGCACTGGTTTGATTCCTACCTAGTATTTAATAATATTGCTGGAACAATATTTGTGTTGGCAGTGAAGACTAAAAAAAATCTTTAAGTCTTCTCAGTATTGGAAAATATAAACTTTTAACTCCACAGCAAGCCTGGGGTGATCCCTATCCTGCAGCTATTTTGTTTCTGTTTTCTTGCATACTCAGGAGTCTTAGTCCTAGAATTTCTTGCACTCACAGAGCAGAATTAGCCTGTGGAACTCCTTGCTGTGGCCTTTAATAGAAATCAAGTGTTAGAAAAATTAAGAAATGTATTAGCCAAGAATATGAATTAGAGAAATAACTGGGACTATAGTCTTCACATGCTTGAAGAATTTTGAAAAATTTCCTTCATTTATCTGGGCTTAGACACTTGCTGTTTGGACTGAGGAGAAGATTTTTTTATGGGCACTTTACTCACTGTTTAGTATCAATTTTCCTGTTGCAATAGCTGATCCTCACTGTTGCTGTAGCTGGACCAGAGAGTGCGAGCGGTAGTCAATTAACAATTCCTTTGACTTATTGATGAGTCACAAGCATTTTGGGCTGTAAAACAGTTCCTTTAGAGAGAAGAAAATATTATTGGCAGAAATTGAGTTTTTAACTCTCTAGCCATCTGATGAGTGATGTATATCTTCTCATTGGCAGGTAAAGCTGGACCTATTTCTCAGGAAGCATCTGTGGTTCCTGCTGTTGGAAAGGAAGCAAGGCACTCCTCTGACCTGCCAATGACACCCTGCAGTCCTGCTGAACCGCCCTGGCTGTCACTGGCCAAGAAGAAAGCCAAAGCATGGAGTGAAATGCCCCAGATTGTACAATAGCAAATGACATGAGCATCCTTCTTTGCATTGCCAATAGCTGTGTTAACTCCATTTAATCCCTTCTTTACTGTGACCTTTTTTTTTTTTTTGGAGAAATAAGAGCCTTAAAAGTTTTGATCAGACTGTTGTATGTAAATACATAAGGAAGAAATGCCATTTTGGGCTTAATTTGGTGTATTAGGAAGCTCAGCAATTCCTACTACCAAACACTAGGAAAATTTGATTCATTTTTATATGCTTACACATCTGATGGTGATGTATAAGAAGACATGCTTCAGGCTTTTGAAACATTTCTCTGGCAAAATACGTTTTTAAAGTTTCTTTTAAACAGACTTTTTCTTTTAAAAAGACAGTACAGAATTTGTACAGTTTGGCTTTCAGCTAAGAAATTAATGTATGCTATAAAATAGATACAATGCTGGCCACTGATCCATCATGAGTCCTGGACATTGATGTCATCACACTTCTTTCTCTAATGCTCTGCAATGGGCAGCCTGACTTTGCTTCAGATTGTTAACAGATCTGTTTTGTGATAGCTGTAAGATCTAAACACTTCGTGAGCTGGAGTGATTCTGGCTTTTGTGTGGTTTGAAGTCACAATGCTGTTGGTCTTGTGCTTTGCTCACAGACACCCACTGGAATGGCCCAGAGCTGCACATCCATTCTCTCCCATGCACTGGAAAACCACCACACTATAGCATATAGTCTGCTTTTTGTTATACTGTTAGAAATCTGGAGTAATTTAAACATTCTACTAAAAAAATCCCTCCTCTCTTTAATTATGGCAAATAGTGATTTTTTTTTTTTTGTGAGATTCCTCAGCCAATTGTCTCTCTTAAAGAGTGTGTTGGGGGGAGAACTTGCTTCTTAGAAAGTGGCATCTTGTTTTCAAGAAATGCCACTCTCCATGTTCATGAGGATGTATATTTAGTCGATAGTATCTAATGTTAGTCATAAAAGGGGCATCTGCTTTCCTTCTTGTCTCATCAGTCTTTAACCATTAACTCAACATCAGTCTGAGAATGTGCAGCTGAGGCAGGATTATTCTCTCAGGGCCTGGCCTTGCAGTCACTTAAACTCACTTAAAGTTTTGCTATTCACTTTGAAGGATGCAGACACTTGAAAAATAAGCTTTGTGAGATGATGTTGGTGGCTTAAGTGACAGTGGCACTTACTGGTCCTTCCAGTTCTTGCAGCATTGCACGTTTGTGTAGTTTTTGTTTACAATCAGTGCAAAATTTGAAGGCTGACTTGGCTGATGGACTGTTTTTAGTTGGAAAGTTGGTCGGAATTTTTAAAGGAAAATATTATCTATTGATAGGATTAACTGCAAACCAAAAAAAAATTTGTTTCAGATCAGCTCAAGCAAGACTTTAATCTTCCAGTCTTGGCCTGAACTTAATATGTAGCTTTTGCAATTTGAAAACAGTATTAATTAGGAGCTAGACTGTGATTTTTAATTTTTTTTTTATGTAGGTGAAAACTTAATTGCCCAGGGAGGCTCAGAATATATAGATACTATTTTTTCTGGACTAACACCAGAAAGAGTAGGAGTTTCACATTGGCTTGGTAATCGATGCCTATTTTGTAACGTGTTTTTCTCTGCTTTAGGAAGCATATCTTTCCTTACAAAGAACTGAAACATTTGTATTTCTCTGAAACTTTTGAGTGTAATGTAAATGAATATACTCCGCTTTGATTCCTGAAAGTTTGTACAGCTGTCATCCCACCACAAGCTTACTGACCCTGTGTAAAATACAGGCCTTTCTATATTTAGCAAACTCTCTTCTCATTCTATTAATGTGGATTGTGATTCTTCACCCAAAGTACTGCAAAGGATACTATAAGCTCTCTTTCCCCGTGTTTCCCTTTGATCTTAATATTCTTCCTGTCTTTTATGTTTGGTATGTATATATGTTTTTGTAATCCTTGTCTTGAAGGAACCCCTTTTGTATTCCATTTCCATATTTGGTTTACTATTAAATGCTGTTGCCAGTGATGATGATATAATTTCTGGGAAAAGAAGAGGGATGGATGGCCCTCATTCATTAAGGGAGAAATAAAAAGAGGCCTTTGGTCAATATTGACTCTATCCACGGATAAACTGCACAGATTTTGTTTTGACGTGATTTTGTGCGATTTAAGACTGATCAACATAGCTGGTCAGACTAAGGAACTTTTCTAAATCTAAGTTTAAAGCATCATGAGAGAGCTGATGGCTCTTCTGTTGTTCTGGAATTATTGCTCCTTCAGTGCAAGGTTGGTTTGAAGGCAGGCACTCATGGTCATAGTAAGCTTGAAAATACTTGTTTGCATGTCTTCAAAGAAGGTACTCGAGGACATTTTTGGAGTGCTTTAACAAAGAAGGAAAACACAAGAGAATCCTCTGATGTATGTTTGAAATTCGCTTGCATTCTGGATTTCTGCTATTAATGTTTTCAAGACTCTCTGGGCAACTAAGAACAAAAAGCATGTAGAGAAAACGTCAAAACTGAGTCTCATGTAATCACAGGAGGTTAGAAGATGGGATTATAAGATAAATGTTGAAATATCAATGGTTTATTGTTGCAGTTATAGAAGTTTGTAATTCTATTAGCATGGTTTTGATTTCTTGTTGTCCGAGTGTAGTTTTTAGGTGAGTAAAAATATTATAATAAGCTAATTTTGGGTGATTTTTTCCAGACACAGTCACTGTCTCTGAAAATAAGCTGTGTTGAAGTGCACAATTCGTTGCAGGATGTCACTGTGAGGTTTTGTGGCTCAGAACCTGTAGTGGAGGATGTAGGAAGCTGTCTCTGGAATTTCCTGTGCCTGGGACTTGGCTCTGTGTGGCAGCAGAGGGAGCTGGTGCCGTGCCTGAGCAGTGCAGGAGGAGTCCTTCAGTGTATGTTTGTATGTGCACTGTTACAATGAGAGGAAAGCACTAAACACTAGCCTTCTCATCTAGAAGCTGGGAGAGAGATGGCCCCCCTAATGTATTATATTATGTCTTTTTGAGGGCTGTTCTAAAATAAAAGATGTAATTCATTTTGAAGTATTACAGTAGAAATTCTCAGCTCAGAAAAGCTACAGTTCCTGAGTGTGTGCCACCTGCTCTCCTAAGTGCTTTCCAGATCAATACAGGAAAGGTATTAGCCTGTGAGGGTACACTGTCCTTTAGAACTGTTCCTGGAAGAGGATAGATCTGAAGGATACAGGTAATGAGAGATGTGATTAGCAGCCTAATAAAAAAGGCAAACATTTCTCTTTGTCTTTTCCTCCAGTGTTTGTTAGCCTGCCTACAATTTTGTTAGAGATTTATCCTGGTTATAAGATTTGACAAATTTGTCACATCAATCATCACCAAAATGTTAGTAATGATGATGTGGAACCTCTTGGGGAATCTGAGCATCTGTTTAGGATTCTGACCTTGATTTGCTTGCTAAACTATAGAATTCTGTCTCCTCTATGTTGTCAGGAAGTATTGCACCCAAAGCATCAATATTTATTACAGGCTACAGCCTGGCATAGTTCTTGGTGCAGAGGTTCACTGAAACCTCTGTTTTTCATTGAAAATGGCTTTTTATGTCTTTTATGGGTGTAGGCAGGTGAAACAAACTGTGAATTCTGAACTTGGAACACAAACCCATGCATCTGCCCAGAACAAAAAGGTTACTCAGGTATTTCCAGCTGGGTAATTGAAGGGGCATGGCTTGATGATGAATGAAAGTTCAGCTTGACAAATGAAAGGCTTAGAGTGGGAAGCTACAATTCAAATTACTCTTCCATAGTGGGATGAATCTAAGCCCAAGGAAGGGCACTGAAAGGGACCTTTAAATAGTGGCTCTTCTCTGCACATAAGGGATGCCAGACCTTGTTGCTTTGAACCATGTTAAGTAGGTGAGCACCATGACTGCACTGCAAATCAAAACCTGTTGGGAGCTGCTGATCAAGTCCATAGCAGTGCAGCACTTTAAATGGAATTGCTGTATGATCTGTGCATTAAATATGCAACTTCTCAGGAGTGAGCTAAGCCAAAGTGTAGCAGCTTCCTCTGACTTGAGGGGCAGATTATTGGCTATGGAAAATGTGAGATGCTATTTTTATTCTCATTGTGCTAGGAGTGATTAAAAAAGAAGCTATTTTAATAGCTGTTTATTTTTTAGAGGCAGTTCAAAGAAGAAAAATCTAGAGGCAGATTATCTAAACAGGATTATTAACTGTCAATTCTTGGACTGATCTCTAAGCCAAATTAGTCACTAAACAAGAAGCAGGTATGGAAATGGGTGAAGTGCAGAGTATTTAATTTATATAATTTTGTATGATGTAGAAATAGAAAGAGAGAGGAAGAAGCTGATTGACATAAATAACCTACATGCAGAAGGTTGTTTGTTACCCATAAGACTCGTTCCAGGCTTTTCTTCTCTCTGCCTCGGAGTATATTGCTTCCTTCTATAAGCATTCTTGCCTTTCATTTGTGAGATCAAACCCAATTTTTACTTAACCTGTTTTGTAGTCAGTCCTATTTTACAGAATTTGGATGAAAAGCTGACAAACCCAAGATCACATACCTGTGAATGCTGGCAACCCTTGTTCAGAGTTCACCCTAATCTATGTGGTTAAGCTAATACTTCATTGCATTTTCCCTATTATACCATTCTGACTCCAAATTAGTTTTGATTTACAGGTATTTTTCCAACACAGAAGGGTGGGGTTGACTGCTTTAAAGTTAGAGCCTTTCCACATTGCTCAGGAATATGTTTCTGTGGCATTGAGGTAACTTCTTCCAAGTTACACAGTAAGTTCACTGTAGCAACTGCAGCAATGTATGGGAAAGGGTCGAAGTCCTGGGGCTGTGTTGTGTTTCCATGGAGTTTAAATTCCATGCAGCAGCCTCCCCTAATGGTGTCACTGGCAGCGCTGAGAGCTGACAAAGCAGGAGGGGATGTTGCTGGTTGGCTCCTCGTGGGTGACACTCAGGCTGTGCTAAATGTCTGCGTCACTGGTGACGTGGGAAAGGGGGGTAAAGTGACAGTCACTGAGCAGCAGTGCAGGGGTGACTTGCACCCCAAAGGTGCAAATTTACCAGCTGTGCCTGTGGGATGAAATAACTTCACTGGACTTTGTGAGCTGTAGAAATATGTTTTATTCATATAGGAGTAAATAAAGTGACATTTCTGTCACAGCTAGATGTACAAATTAGGATATATCTACATTAAACTAAAGCTGTGTTTTAAACACAAGAGGCATTTACTCAGTTTGGATCCTGAGTCATACATATTTCAAAGAGGAGGAATAAATATCTGTTTTAGTACAGCATTTAATTCGTAAAGGGAGTTCTACCCAAAGGTGAGTGACCTCATCTGTAGTTGCATGAAAAGAAGTCAGAACAGAGCCTCATTTTTTGGGTGTTTTTCTTCCACTTTGACAGAACAATTTATTTTGTAAGCATCCTTAGTGTTATGATCCCTATAAAAAAATAACCGTCTCATTATTTTGCATTGTTTATAAAATAAGAGCTTTGGCTGTGAGATGTACTACATATTGTGGTAGAATAATCACAAAATAATTACATGTAAAATGCTAGAAGAATCAATATCAGATCTTATTTGCTATTTATTTAATAATTTCAGAGCATGACTTGCTAGTAAAGCCCAAATTCTGCAAAGTACTCCATCATGGTTCAGTATGGGCTGGGGCTTGGACTGACCCCGTGGGGCCTGTCCAAAGGCAGATTGCAGGTCTAGTCCTGCTGTTCACTGGACACAGTGAAAATTGGATTTGGCCTCTTTTAAGAGATGTTTAAGCAAAGTGGAACAAAAGCTTTCAGAAAAGTGTGTTATTTTTTTTAATAGCGAACCATGGCATGCAAATTCAAACAATATCACTCAGGGGTTGGTATGGCATGGGCTGATGTGACAAAGTGTAATGTTGCAGTCTAGAGTCCTTGGATGGGGGAAAAGTTGGGTCTTACAACTTAATCCTGGGAATCCAAGCCTGATAACCAGGTTGATGTGGTTCTGGGGCTGTGCTCAGTCTAATGCCACTAGGACATGTGTTTGGCTTAGACATACTGGGTGTGAAGGTCTTCTTTTATTCCTAGGTAATGCACCCCAAAATGGTATCTGAAGTGGTCAGAAGTTCCAAGCAAATGCATCTTCTCTAAAGCCACGTTTGATAAGCCACTCCTGAGAGTACTTTAAATCCCAATGAGCAGTAGCTGCTCTGTGCAGTGTGTTTGCATCAGAGCCCAGAGGCACCCTGCACATTTGGCTTTGCATTCAGGCAGAAGCTCCCTCCTGCTGTACAGCAGGGGAAGTGTTTGTGCAGCTTCATTTTAGGGGCTCTCTTGAGAGAGCTATGGCCAGTCTTTACCCAGACAGGTGTGTTCCATGGCATGTTTAATTAGTCTGGTTCAGTGGGTTTCCTACCAGCACAGGTGTCTTTATGACTGCAAGCCGCTGATTTGGGCTAGTGCGCTCAGTTTAAATGTAGCAACAGTTTCCTTTGCAATTTCATCAAAGTCACTGGAATTGACGGGAATTGGGTGAATGTAATTTGTTTATGATGGTTTATATCTGATTTCATCCTTTTCTTATGGATTTCACCTTTGAAGGCAGTAGCTCAAAAGTGAGAGTATACAGACACACTGCTCTGACTAATTCATTTTTAGAGCATGCCACTCCTTTAAAAAGGCAGTTTGTATGTCTCGAAAGCTGCTGGCATAGCAGAAGGAGCTGGGATGGAGTGGTGGGGTGCCTGGACCCCTCTGTGGAGACTCACAGTGTGGCAGAGCCTATTCCCCTCCCTGCTTGACCTTCTCTGCCCTGGTCAGCAGCCTGAGCCCTGGCTTGGGAGCAGTGGGGTGAAGCGGGAGGCTGGAGTGTCCTGCCCCATCCCTGCTCTGGGCACTGGAGTCTCACGGTCTGAGCCGGCCCGGCTGACCGGGAGCCGCTCCTGCGCTTCCCAGCGGGATCAGCGGCTCGGCTTCCTGCCGACATCCCTGCGGCTCGCAGGCGCAAAGCCCTGGCATTTATTTACTCTCCCCTAGTGTTTCCCTGGCTGTGCTGATGTAACCAAGGCCATTGCATAATAACCTAGTCCTCAAAATTACTTTCTCGTATTTTTTGCCATGTGAGTGGAACCAGCAATGCTGGCAGGTGTCCAGAGCCAGAGCTGCTGGAACATCTGATTCCTTTGCCTGGGACAAGCAGCTTGCCAGTCTTCTCACTCTGTTCAATAATGGGAATTTCAGAACTTTTGTATTGACTGAGCAGATAAAACCAACAATTTTCCAGACAGAATTCGTACTTTTGCTGGACTTTTGCATTTGTTTTTATTAACAGTATGGGTCTGTAACCACAGTTCTGCAGCAAAGATTTTTTATTTTAGGAAGTGACCTAAACAGCAACAGCCTTTATGCAATTTTCCGAAGAAATGTAAAATAACAAGAAGGATTTCAGTGCTAAGTGGCACTTCAGGCTTTCTTTCAGATGTTAGGAACAGCTCTGTCAGACAGGAACAAATCTGCTAAAGCCAATGGAATTAGTTTGGTCTAAATAAGATTATAATTGGGCCTTTTAGTTTCTGCATTGCTCAAAAATAAATCCCAGTAAACAACTTAAAATCAAGTCTCCTCCTAGCTATGCCAGAACTATGTTGAAATTGGGGGAAAGTGCCCCAAATGCACACTGTCTGATAGCCTACAGAGTAAAAATGGTTGAATATACATCTGTATTTCCTAGGTAGACCGTTCAGAACTTGAATTCTAATTAACAATTCTAGTCTCTTACTTGAAATACTGTTTTATTGTCTTCTTTGACTTCCTCGATGTCACTGCAGACATTCCTTCCCCTGAGCTGTCCCAAGGTGGGAGATTTCACAGGCTGAATTGAGGTTTTGGTTCTGTGTGTTGTGGAACTGTAATTCATATACGCTGCTCTGGTCCAGATTTGGATCTGAACTCCCTCCAAGTGTGGGGATATTTGGAGGATTGTTTTTGTTTTTAAACCCATGCAATTTTCTTGTTCTTATGAACAGTGTTAATTTTGGACTCACTCTATTAGCATACAGCCTAATAGCAGAATAGCTGCTACTATCAACACAAAATTGTAAATATTTCTACTAATAGCCCAAGCCTGACATTCTGACTAATTAATCTGATCATGCTTAATAATAAATTGTCGTAATGTTTTGGACATATTTTTAACTGGTGAGGCTGCTAATCAGTTTTGCTAAAATGGCATTCACTGGGCTAGGGATTTACCTTGCTTGAGGGCAGTATTAATCCCTGGATAAAAAGATGACTTTGTATTTATGGAATCATCAAACTAACCTTTTTTTTTCTTTATTCTTTGTAGTGCAGTGAGGTGCATTGAAAGAAATCAATTTATGGGAAACAGTCCGTCTACTGCATGAAAAATAGTTTTGGGGTAGGTCTTAGTTTGAAGTCTTTGGCGAGTTAACAGCTGTGTACATAAAGCACAGAAATGAAAGCTAAACTGGTGGACCTGTGACCATTTATTGTCACAGAAGCAGTGAAGTGCCTGTGTCTAATGCAGGCCTATGTTTGGAGGCAAATTTTGTCTAGCTAGGAAGGGCTGAAAATAGGAAGCTGGTTTCCCAGAAGAGTGTGTGTGTTTTGGCTCCAAAGAAGACAGGGAGTAGACATAGAGCTTTTGCCTGTTTTTTACAGGATATGCTACTTCACTCTTGCCTGATACCTTTCATAGAATGTAAATGTTCTGCAAATTTGCCTTCTCACACTGGTTTGCTATGGAAACTTGTCCAGCATCTTTTCTGTTCTGATGAGAAAAGGCTTTGTGAGACCTGCAGGTGCCTGCAGGACTTGTGGGTGGTTGACTTTGACCAATGTGAAATGATGGTTTCACGTTCAGTGCCTTTGCTGAACTACCACTAACGCAAACTGCCTGCACAGAATAAGCCCAGTGTAAACTTTTCTTAAAGGATTGAGGAAAAAAGTCAGTCTCTGGCAACAAAATGCTGTTTTTATTTTAGGCATCTCAGATGTATGAGTGAGGAAGTAATCTGATTAGCGCATTTTCTAGAGAAATGAACCAATGGGAAGGTGAAAATATTAATAAAAGATAGAGTTGATTTATACTCAAACTGGCCTTTAAATTTGCAATATATGCTGTAAGAACATGCTTATATAACCTCTATTTCTATTCATAAAGGTTTATGTGGGTCTATATTGAATTATGCATTTAAAATTAATCCACTGAGGCAGCCCACTGAGATGCCACTTCTCATTTAGTAACTGCATTAAGGACTTTGTGCTTCATTTAGAAACTGTGAGAAGCTTTCTTTGTGCTGTGGAGAGGAACTGGCCTGCCAGATTCAGACTGGCTATTATAGGGTCTTTAAAACAACCATCTCTCTGTCCCTTGCTTTCCAAGTTACCAGTAAAACTCTATTCTTGACTCGTGTGACCCGACTCATGCAGCTTGGCTGAACCTGACAGACCCAACCGACTTGTGTCAGATTCTCAGAAGAGATTAATGAAGATTTTCTTCAGGGGTTGGGAGCAGCTGATTCTGCCTTTGCGAGGCTGTGGGGACCCAGAATGAACAGACGCACACATTCGGTTTTTTTACCAGCATCCGTAATTCAGATTTATTAAGTGTGGCTTTCCAGTTCCTCAGACATTGCAAAAGCATCAAGAGCTCTTCTAGATGTTTACATGGATTTTATTCTAAGAAATCTTAGATTCTTAGTTTGTCTGATTTGCATTCTTCAGAGTGCAATTATGCTGCAAAAATGGCATTGTGAGGCTCTGTGTTGTGTCTGAACTAAACTTCTTTAGCTTAAAAATAAAAGCGTACTCGTTCTGCATATCCACACCAGTGTAAAATACAGATTGACATATCTACAAAGCCTATCTTGTTGATCACAAAAAATGACTTCTTGTGGGAATGAGTGCCTTTATTGACTCTGGGCAAACCTGTTGTCTTCCTATTCTGCTTTTGGTTGTTATTAAGATAGTGCTTTGCGGCCTTAGTTTAAAAAACTTGTGAAATACCTGGCAAGGTATTTCAAGTTTGTATTTCTCATTCTGGGAACTGTGCTCATACTGCCAAAGTATTCAAGTGTCCTCTGAATGATTAAGAAGTTAGTTTTGTGAGTAGTGACGCCAAAGAAGTTTTCTCTCATACAGAGTTGTGTATCTTCTCTTCCATATTTCCCACTCTGTTTGTTCCCTGTCCCTTGTATTCTCCACTCCACCTTGCAGATAGTCCAGAGCCACCTGGAAGTTCCCCACCTTCTCTCTGTATGCACCTACATGTTGGATGATTGGCTGGCAGGTGGAAATTTGAAAGGAGGTGGTAGAAATGTCAAAAAAATTGGTTAAAAGTCAGCCACCTTGTTCAAAACTTCTCAGAGATGATGGACACACAGGACCATTTTGTAAGTGAAGTTCTTTATAAACGCAGGCTAAAAGTATCAAGAGTTGTAAGAAGAACATTCTCTCATTTTTACATTGTCTCCATTTACCAAACTTGTTTTGTTTGCTGCTTCATTTTTGTGTGAGAGAATTAATATGTGTGATTTACTAGAGGAAAGCTAAGTTGAAAAAATGGATTTTTACCCAAGTACAGAAAGTGCTTATTCCCCTGATCATTTTTATCTGCTATGGGATTAAATTCCATAGTCTAGAATCAGCTGCTATAAAAATGTTGTCTCTTGCATGTGTGACTGTGCTCTACTAGACGAAGGTTTCACTGCTGCAGGGTGTCACACAGCCAGTCCCAGAGAGGACTTTGACTATCAGGGTAGATATTTGAAGTAAAATGCAGTAGGTAAGGTAAATACCATCTATATATAATAGACATTATTTTAAAACAGTCTAGCCTTTGACACATATATGACAAAATTAAGACTGAAATCCTCAAAATTATTTATGTGTCTCATTAATGCAATGGAGAACTAGATGTCTGAGTATTTAGGGACCTGAAGTTAAATCAGAAAATAATGAACATCTTGAGGAAAGTATTATCCAAGACTAAAATAGATCAGAAATATCTTCCTTTAAGTCTCACCATTTTAAGGATTCCTTACAGGTTTATTTGTTTTTAGATTAAGGGTAAATAAGATCATAAAATTAAATGTTCATTTTGATATGTGAAAAGCAACTGGTTGCATAACTGTCGAGTTATGAAACCTATATTTTTGTCCTCTGCATTCTGAACATCTGTGGCCTATATTTAATTGTAGTTTTCATCTTCAATTTGAAGAAACAATGTTTAGCCTGAAGACAAAAGTGATCTGTGTAGTGAAATCAGCTAAATAGTGTGGCTGAGTCTCACTTGCTAACAGAAGAGGCGTTTTCATACACGTTCTAACTTAGAAATTTTATTCATTTGATAATTTAAATACAGTTAAGACTACTCTGCTGTTCTGAACAATGTGGATGTCTTGGTTTGAAAGACAGGTGTCTGCTAAGGAAGGCAGGAGCTTCCCTTGGAATGGAAAATGAAACCTTTTTCTCTCTGAATTATTATAATTTTGGAATTAAGGGGCTTTCAGGCAAGAATATGAGACATAGGAATAACAGTTCTTTACTAATATATATATACTTGTATAACAAGGCAAACAAAGAACAGCAGCAGCGGCAGCAGCAGCGAACAGCGCCAGAGCCCAGTGACGCCTTCTCGGCTGCCGGGCACCTTCCCCTTGGGTGCAGTTCCGGGCACAGCCGGCAGGGGGCGCTGGCGGCTCCCGGCCGGGCAGGGCGGGTGCGAGGGTTCCCCGCGCCTGCAGGAGGCGCTGTGGCGCGCGCTCGGGGAGGGGGCGGGAATGGCGGCTTGGCCGAGCCGGGGAGGGATGGGAGAAAGGCTTCACAAACCCCCTGGGCAGCCGATCCCGCTGCCTCAGCGGGACCCTTCGGGAACAGCAGACTGGAAGAAGCAGGGATGAGCACAAAATCTCAGGTAGTAGACGAGATGTATCAAGCTCCGGAGCTGCGGCGGGAACCCCGGGAGGTCTCGGCAGGCAGGCAGTGCACCGTAGATCCGCAGTGCAGCGAAGGCTCACGGGAGTAGCCAAGGAGCGGCGGGGCGGGGCAGCCGCAGCCCGGCTTCCGGCGGGGCAGGAACAAGCAGCCTTGGGGTCTCGGAGTTTTTCTCTGAGGCACGGTGGGAAGAAAGCCGGAGAAAAGCAGGACTCCACAGTGGTGAGTTCTTCCCAAAGCAAACGCAGCGTCTCTCCCCTCCGAATGCCAAGAGAACAAGAGAGCCAGGGCCACACCCAACCCTCCATTTTCTCAGTTCAAGTGACAGCATCTCTGCCCCACGCGAGAAACCCCAGGTAAAAAGAGGGCAGCCAACTGGCGCTCTCCCCCTCTGGCCAAGTCCTTTTGTCTTTCTTAAGTGCTCAGTAATTTGTCTCCTAGCTACATGTATAGGGAAAGTTCTTTAAGAGACAAAACAAAAGGTTAACTCCTAAAACCCGAACAGTGAAGAATGAAAGTATTAAGACGTGGAGGGATTGTAACTCAAGAGGAACAGGTGCATAAGGATAGAAAAGTGGGGCCATATTGCAGCATCAATTTTTAAGCAGAAATCCATACTGATTCCAGTAGGAAGTAATTCTGGTGAAATATTGATGAAATGATGTGATATGACCGATGGGCAGGAAATAAAGAAATGTGCAGAGTAAAGCAAGCCAGTAGAAGTAGGGAAAATAATATGAAATGCAGAACCAAAAGGAATGAGCCACTTCAGAAGTAATACTCCTGAAAAGTCATGAGAATGATATAGAAAGAAGGTTTTACATAGGGTGGCAACATGATAATGTCATCACCTTTCCCCAGCAATCCATACAGCCAGATAGCTTCAGCCCAGATTTGCAGCTGTGATCTGTGCTTTGCAGTTGGTCCATATAATGGACTGGATGAGGTTTCCATTTCAGTCAGCCTCCTTTTTTTGACATGTAATTCAAATTCAAATGCTAATCTGCATTTGTGACTCAGAAATCTCTCAGTGACATCCTTACCAAAGAAAGAAAAGATGGAGCCTTCATGTGGAAATAGAAAGGTGATGTTTGAAGGATGTTTCTTGATTTTCGAAATGCGGGTAGTCAAAAACTTCTGAGATGTGTATGTTCAATTTGCTTCTACATTACTGTAGCTGTTACATTCAAGGTCTCCATAGCCTTCTTAGCCCATGTCTGAGTTGCAAATCAAGCTGTCTGCAAGTATACACTGCTGAAAACAAAGCAGGTTAGGAAGTTTTAATTTTAAAACAAATTCTGTTGTTAAATGTAGATCTCAGGTTTCCCAGGTGCAATCTTGAGGAGAGATCCTGAGGTGAAACTACAGTTTTCTCCAAACACAGTATGATTTATTTCCACAGAGGTAAGGAATTCTAAACCCCAGTTTCTGCCTGCACATCTCAGGAAATAGATAGTTGGTTTGTCTGGCTTGGGATGGGCTGTTCAATAATGAGGTCTTGTTCATAGCCGTGGCATTAAAGAGCCTTATCAACGAGGTGTCCCGGTTAACTGACCTGAAGGTGGAAATATTTCCATCTGCTATTTAAATGTAGCTTCTTGTATTCTGCCAGACACATAATAAGCATTTTGAGAGTTTTCTAACACATTGCCATTCATTTCCCCACACTGGATCTGTAGATTGAAAAGAACACAAAAAAGGAACCCTCAAACATACGCCAATAACACATGCATATTTATGCAGCCAGCAGTTCCCTTGTTTAAGGAGAATACTCAAAGAATTAAATTTCGTAATTTTCTGAAATAACAAGGACATTTAAAGAGCATCTGTGGATTAGTCTGAGTAAGTTTGTTCGGTGAATTGCTTGAAAACAAAACAGACTCTTCCTAGGTATTGCAACAAATTGTTCCCAGCACTTCAGCTTAATACAGTAAATGAAAATTCAGAGGAAGCAGCACAATATTGGATGAACCTGCTTCAGAACATTGGCTCAGGCCACAAAGCAAGTAATTAACAAGCTGAATGAAGCATTTAAGCCCACGCCTTATCATTTATGTAACTAACCTTTGAGTTTTGGACGCACTGGTATGCTGCAGTGAAGCCTACACAGTGTTTCTTTTATGTGTGTGTATTGAGCAAACGGGAAATGCATACCCTGCCATTTGTTTTTCACATTTTCAGCACTTATCAGAGTTCTCTGGCTGAGTGATCTTATATAGCAAAAATGTACGCCTCTTGGTCCTTTTTTCTGTAGTGCAGTATGAATCTAGACAAGCCTCAGCCTTGTTGTGTGTGGGGGGAGGTATTCTACTTTTAAGGGTGCTTTTGAGCTTGTTTAAAGCATCATTACTAGCACTAGAAAAGAATTAATTGAATGCCACTTTTGACCAAAGAAGTGAGCAACAAAAAGAGTGATGGGGATTCTGCAAAGTCCTTGTTTATGGAGGCAGCCTTCAAAAACAGTTTTGAAAACAAATCAGGAATGCTGTGAACCAATGAGGTCTCAAAAGACATAGTTTCCATCCTTGTCACACATCTGTTTTTCCCATCCTGAGAAATACTGGGCGTGTTAGGAACGCTGAGACTGCTGATGACAACATTAGTTTCCTACAGAGCTTGTAAGACAGAAGTGGAGTTTAACATCACCTCTGCACTTGGGAAATGAGTCATTTTGCTTATTAATGCTCTCACTTTTGTCTCTCCCTCCTGTTCTTTTCCCCATCATTTTATAACCAGACTTATTTGGAACTCTTGTGAGACAAACACCATTTCTCCTTGGCGGGAGGAAAATAAAATAGCATACTTAACATGGTTATATAACACACTGCTACGCATGCCTAAAATGAGGTCATTTTGATTAATATATTTATCTGGTGTGCAGCTGTAACAGGACATGTAATTGTGATTAAAAGACCACCATTTTCTTTAGTCTCTTTGCAATAGCCTTCAGATTTTGTAACTAATATCCCTGAACCTGATGGGAGTTAGTTGCTGGTTATGTCATAATTTGTGCCCTTGGACTATGGTCCTAGCCCTCCAAACCTTGGAAAATCATTGTAGTGTGGAAACACAATTTCCTTTCTCTCTTCTTTCTTCTGTCATAAGTTAGGTAAGAATTCTGCACTAATTATGTTTATTAGAATTAATCCAGCAACATATGCAGAGAAGGAGGAAAGAGAACGGGGCTAATGGTGGAATTCCCTGAAGTTGGAAATGTTGCTGGATGATGGAGAAAGAAAAAGATGAGATGAGTAATAAAGCCAGTTACAGTGAGCCAGAAGAAAAAATGGAGCAGCACGCTGCAAACGTCTCTAGTATCATCTGTGGGAATGAGAGAACCGGTGGAATCTGCTTTTGGAATACAAGCAGATGTATTTTTCTTTTGGGATGTTGTACTGCCATTCTTCAAAGTTCTGACGCATCCGGTTCTATTTCGGTTTGATGACTCCTAACTAGACACGTTAGGTGGCTGCTGCTCAGAAGCCAGCATTTAAAAACACTGTGGTTTTCTGTTTGACTCTTTCTGGCAAAAAGCTCATTATTCAAGTACTTGCTCTAACCTTTAGTTACCCTGGTTGCATAACTGGAAAGCAGCATCCCACCATGCACTTCTGTGACCCAGTTGTGCCTTTCCAGTAGTGACTTTATGAGTTATGAAAGGTGTGTCTGCCACATTGCTACAGAAACATTTACTCTACTGACCCTGATTTCCTAAATATCATATAGTCATCGTTCACTAAGGGGTAAAAAACAATGTAAAAGCATGTGAAAAAAACCCTAATTCCACTATGTTGAAAATCCTTGTGTATGCTTTTTGGCCTTGATAGTGTTTGGACTTCTCATTGATAAAAAAAATACTTGTAGAACTGATTTTAAAATCATTAATGCTTCAGTAGTCTTTCAAAATGAATTTTAGATGGTACATTCAGTACTAATAGTCACAGTACAAATCATTGACTCATCCAAGGAAGAGCCTGAATAACAATTGCTTTGTTGAACTGATTTGCAGTCTAAATTGTGATGTGCAGCTTTCACATTTTCTAGACTGTCTGCAGACTTGCTAAAATCCTTTCACATTATCGTATCATCTATTACCCCATATTCTACTCATGATAAAACCTCCCTGTGGATGAGAATGAATTTCTAATGTCACATAGAGAAAACTGTTTATTGCTAGCATTACTTTTACAAAATCTTTCTGTAGCTCATAGAAAACACAAAAGAGACATGTGCTTGGTTTTCTTTGCCATCACATAATACAGCATAAGTCAGTTACATAAATAAAGTCACTTACATAAATAGCTTAATTCTCCTTTCATTTATATGGAATTATAAATCAAGAGCAGATCGACTGAAACAAAAGATGTTACACTGGCATAAAACTGGTATTGACAGCATGTGCATACTTTTTGTTATATAGATTCTTTCAGCCAGTGATTTTTGGGCTTTAACAACTTGAAAATCATCCTATCCTAAGATGTAAAGTATTCAGTATGTGGCAGCTGAAGGCTGGTCTTCATAGCAAAGCTTGGTCTTTACATCAGTTTTCTAGTAGCCTCTATATATTTTTGTATCAATATACGATACACAATCTATGTAGGTAAAATATAACATTACTCTTGTCTAGTAA
This sequence comes from Edolisoma coerulescens, assembly GCA_013397115.1. Classification (NCBI taxonomy): domain Eukaryota; kingdom Metazoa; phylum Chordata; class Aves; order Passeriformes; family Campephagidae; genus Edolisoma; species Edolisoma coerulescens. The sequence goes on from VWZW01003152.1 coordinate 68,894, forward strand.
GCATGATGTAACCAGTTCTGTTGTGTAAGTTTTAGAGAACTTGGTATTAGTGACTGATGATAAAAGCCTGTTTGAAAATCAGAAAGACCTTTAAAAACCCATCCTAGCCCTACAGTAGTTTAGTAATGCAGTTTCTAGTCTTCTTTCCTCTGTACATGTGGCCAAGAGGCTGAGAGATGGCATTCCTTACCTTATCCTTGGTTGTGAGTAGTATGGAGCAAAGACCAGGGAATCCATGGCTCCTACAGCAGAGGCTAAAGGACTGTTGAAACTAATAAGTCAGCACCTCTTTTGAAGATAAAAACTGTTGTCATTATACCTTTCACCCAGCCATACAGAGAACCACGGCACACTAACAGATGTTCCAGGATTTTGTGGCATCTCATTCATGGAATAAAAGTATATTACTGACAACATTTTCGAAGCTGTGGCAGGTTACAGCCAGGAGCTGTCCCATGGCAAGCCCTTCCCTTTGCCCAGTATGGCACAGGGTCCTGATCCCACTCACAGCAAAGTCAGCACAGGTTCTTGTGTCAGGAAACTGGGGAGCAACGGCTGACTAGAAGCAGTGGTTTTCCTTTAGCTGCTTTCCAGGACAGAAATCATCCAAAATTGCTAATGATAATTTTATTATGAAGCATTTTGTAAGTGTAGATGACTTTAGCATATTTCAAATATCATTTGCATCAATCTGTGTAGGTACACTGTTATAAAATGAGGACATAGTGAGAAAGTAGTTGAGAAATGTTTTGCTATCCTATATTTGGGTTAAATTGTTTCATATTGCATCTAAACCCCTCTTTTTTATAACCACTCTTAAAGGTTTTACAACTAAAGTTATGACTTAAAAACAATAGTTTAAATCAACACGTTCCCAAGAAAAGCTTTGGTTTTGACTATTTACTATTTCCTAATGAAAATGCATTTCAACCAAAGCTTCCTCTGATCAGACACAAATGTATTTTGTTACGGATAACAGAGGCCTTGACATAATGAGTTGTAGGCTCACCATAGGCCTTAGCCTGTGCCCTGGATTCTAAAGTAAATGCAGAGCCTGAACAAGCTTACATAAAGGATACCTGTGACCCAGCAGTGGCTGGGGCTTAGGCAGCAAGTCACAAGCATGGTACATCTTGCTTAAATGACAAGGCAAAAGAAGCAGCCCATACGTATGTAACTTGCAAAAAATGTTCAAATCTTTTTTGTAGAATTAACTCTTAATATTAGGTTTATGAATAAAGGTATTCTCGAGCTTTCTCTGTGGAGTTTGATAGCCCTGTGGCTTAAGTGGTCATCACTGAAAACAGTCCTTTCATTACCACATAGACACAGCTTAAATGTGGCTGGGATGCATTCTTGCTTGAGACTGTAAATGAAAAGGTATCCTAGTCATAGGTTTAAATCACAGCAACCTGTAAAGCAAATACTAATGCATCAGAGGAACCAAAGCCCAGAGAAGTGCAGGGTAGTACAGTAAGCCAGGCCTTCTTCAGCTCCCATTATTTTTACTTTACCACTGCAAGAAAGGAAGAGAGAAGGGGAAATAAAATCAAATCCAAAACCCCCAAAAAAGCAGCAGCACTTGTTGTCCTCTTTTACAACAGCTGAGGTTTGAACAACTTAATTTCTAAGGTTTGGCTTCTTCACTTCAAGTGTGGTTGTGTGACTGCAGGATCTAGGAGTTGTTCTTTGTTCCCTTATCTAAAACACCTACAAAAAAGCAGCTCCTGTGTAATATTTGTTCACCTCTGTAGTTGTTATGCAAGCCAAAGAGTAAAGAACACAAAAATTTTAATTAGGAAACAACTCTCCACACAGACTTTGTTGGTACAACATAGTTTTAAGTACATCTACAAACACATACAAGTTCTTTGGACTATGATTTTTTTAAAATATATTTTATATGACAATGCAAACAAATCCAGAAAAAACAAATTACTTCAAACTTATGTAGAGGTAGCTGAACAGTACTCTGTCCAGTGATATGAGAGTATAACTTTTCATTTCAAGTTCATTACAGTGCACAAAAGGATGTTTTACAAACAAATGGAATATACAAGTCCACAAAACTTTTTATTTAAAATGGCTTGATAGATATATTTCTGGCACTCTTGTAACCACATAGCTTGATGGAAATAAATTGGACAAGTATATGGTTCCAAATTAAGACATCTTACACAGATAGTCTTTTGCTCCTCATTTTTGTACTTCTTCCGTTCCTCATCAGGGAATTATAGAAGCTATTACATTGTTTTTGCTACACTTCTGCTCTGTAAACCTTTGTTCTGCAAATTGAATGTAAAGATTAAAAGGTGCATATGTTTTATATTTATAAAATATATGGCTATGACTATTAAAAAGCTCAAGAATGGCAATAACAGAATACAGGCACTTCTATGTGAGGGTTACTTTAGACCTTATGAAAATCCAACATTAGTAAGCACTTCACATGATACCTGGATGAGTAAGTCAATGTAATAGTTCAGGGTTTTATTATCCACCATTTTAATCCCATCTAAGAAGATTAGTTTCTTTCTTCATTCAGACAATATTTATTTAGCAAAGTGTTTCAAGAGAATGACTTTGCTCAAACTACCATTTCTCTATAGTCATAAGACTTTCAGTGATTTACTGGGCTTTGGAATAAACTCCATCTCCTAAACTATGTGCTGCACTAGTTACAGTTTCAGTTGTGAATTAGATGAGAACTAAGCAGGGGTTGAAAAGAGGGATTGTGTTCATCAGGGGAAATGGGGAGCACTACCCTAAGTGCATATAGGTCCATGGGGTTCTTATGTACAAAAACCCTATCATTAATTTTCACTTTCTTTTTTAAATAAGTGTTTGTGAACATGTTCTCCATTCCTAAACATTGCATTTAAATACAGCTCCTGTCTGTCACTGATTTAAACACCAGTAAAACTTCAGCACCAAGTAGAAATCATTAAAAAGAAAATTTTTCACAATGAAAACAATCAGCCATTGGAATAATCTTCCCAGGGAAGTGTTGGATTTCCCAACATTGTAAGATTTGGCTGGAGAGCCTGCTGGACCCTCTTGTCTAGACCATGCTTTTGTCAAGAAAAGTTGGACCAGCTGAGCCTTGAGGTCCCTTCCAACCTGGGATTCTATGATTCTGTGAAAAGACCACCTAAAACAGAACTCAACTCTATGAAGCTCTTTCTCTACAGCAGAGATTAAGACAGACCTGCTTCATCCAAATCTGCTTTTTTTTTAGACTAAAAAAATCTTTGGATTAATAAATCCATGGTTGAGGTGTTCTATCAATAAGCAGTCATACAGGACAGAAGGACGGGTCGAGCAAGACATCAGCCATTCAGTCTGACAGCTGGTATCTCTTATTGCTACAACATAATGGAAGACATCAGCACCTAAAGTAATTACAGAAAAAAAGCAAGAGGAACTTCTACAACTAACACTGGAACGTCACTTAAGACTTAGCATAAAGGTCTATCACACCATTTTATCATTTCATTATTAAAACTACTGAACTACTGTCTAAGCAGCCTATGCATTACTTATGCCCCCACAACGATTAACCAATACTTCTGACCACACAGGAAATGCAAGTTTGAGTTATGATTTGGTTTGTTGTTTTTTTTTGTTTTTAGCAGATGAGCAAGATTGGTTATAAAACTGGGTTTGGTGTCTAGAAAAATGTGAGCAGCTTAAATTAAATACTCCCCCAATTAGTATTTTATCTGATCAATGCAGTTTCTATAATTAAACTGAAGGTATTTTTAAATCTGTTCAGCTGTTTATTCATGCCTGTGATAAATGTTGCATATACATCCTTGTACTTCTTTATGCAACTGAAAAAATCAGTAATAGGGTGGCACACCTAGATTTTTTTTGAACGTCATTACTGAAACTTTACCATCTCAACATAATGAAGTCAAAGGGTACTCCTTGTCCAGTTTTTCCTGGACAGGTTTGTGTTCTCTAGCAAATATCTTTCTCAGTATTGTTTTTCATTTCTGATGGAATTTTCAGACTTTAGCCATTAATCTAGGATGTGTGGCCATAGAGCAGCCCCAGAGAGAATGCTATTGTACACGTACAGATGGAGTTTTGATTTGTTGTGCATATGCAGATCACCTGTTTGCATTACATGCAGTAGGTCCAGTGTTTCCAGGTTGCAACAAATGCACTGGGCATTCACAATGCAGGGCATGTACCTGAGTCTCTGCTTAGGAAATTCTGGCAGCTTTACTCAAGGCTAACAGAAAAGACAATATTCATTTTTAAAATCAAGGATTCTTTCCATGACAGTTTCTAAAACAACGAAATAGGCAGAATGAGCACATAGAAGACACAGCACGCAGGATAAAAAAATAATGACATCAGTGAGAAAACAGTTTAAATAAGATATTTAAGGTCTTTTTCTCACAGATAATAAAAGTGGAAGCTCTTCTTCCTGTGGGAGCGATATGAGACCTTTATGCTCTGCAATGCAATAGTATATAATGGTTCATGGAAGAATTGCATTTAATGCAGCTTCACTTCCAAACAAGTTGAAATCGCTTTGTTGTCGACTTATGAAGACAAAATGCCATAGCAGGTGTCAGCCACCATCACTTGGTACTGTTCAGAACATGTAGATGTTTTTATACATTGTTTACAGCATGCCAAATACCACCCATGGAGGAAGTGCAGCAATCCAGCAGTGGATTGGAAGGAAGTCGCAACATTTCTAAAGAAGCTCAATGCAAACAGGATACAGATTCCATGTGCACCACAAGGGTGAAGCATGTTTGTCTTCTTTCTTTGGTACCCTTATGAAAAAGTTCTAGAGAATTTAACAAAAGAGGAACAAAGGTAGCTTTCCGGAAACATAACAGTATGGAAATTACTTTTAACTAATAAATATTTCTGATGAGATAATGGAAAAACACACAGAAAAATGACATTAAATTCTACTGCATTTTTTTTCATAGAGGCATGAAATAGCAGAGTGCCATCCCAGGTAAAAAAACCAAAGAAATTGATAGCATTCCATAACATTCTCACTTCATTCTAGTTTTTGCCACTGAAAAGGAAAAGAGTAGCTTAGAATAAAAGGCCCAGTTTTGCTCACATTGAAATCAGTGAAAGTCAAAATCAGATGGAGGTAAGAGCAGTCCCAGAAAGTGGTACACTGTAAGCAATAAAAGCAGAAAAACAAGTATATGAACAGTTGATTAAAAAAAAAATCAAAACCAAGATACTTCCTGTTCTCATTTCTGCCCTATTTTTACCTGCTTTATAGCTAGAAGTAATCATGCTAAAATCCACTTGCTTTCCTTGGGAGATAACTATTATTAGCAACACTACCCAATCTCTTAAGAGAAAAGCAATGGCTGGGTAGAGATTTGAAGCTAACAGAAACCTGAAGATTGGAGTGAAATAAATAGCATTTATTACAACATATTCCTTCTTATGTGACACAAACTGCCCTCTGAGTCCTACAGTTCAAAATAACTCCCCCCTCCCCCTCCCATACACACACTCCAAAGCCAAATCTCACCAAACAATTAAAAGAAATAAAACTCATCTTAACAGCAACAAGAGTTGATGGGGGGAAAAAAAACCCCCTGTGTATTAACCTACAATGAAATGACACCAGTACTTCCAGTTTTCTCTAGGATAAGCCACTTTTCATATACTGCAGCTCTTTCTTTGCAGTTTTTTGTAGCCATTGTCCATTTTTGCAAGAAAGAGTTCAGATATAAATTCAACTTCAACTTATTCTGGTCTGTGAAATATTAGGGAATAGATCCTTCTGTCACCACTGTGGTCAGTTCCCACTGACATCAACCATGAGTACTTGAATTTACCCAAGCACTTAAACACTTAGGCTTGAGCAGGTGCTTGACTGTTTGGTTGTATGAGGAACCTCCCCACAAGCATGGGACCAACCTTCAAGAGCTCTGCTTGAAGTAACTCAGACAAATCTGTGTATTCAAAGACTTCAAGGCAGGAAGTTTTGGGGGGGTCTTAACCTACAGTAGAACTGGGGATGAGTAGAAAAACATTTGAAGTATTTGAACACAAATAACTGAAAAATTACCAAAGCAGTTGCTTGTGCACTGCTAGAATCATCATTTTTGCCCCCAGTCATAAATACAGGGTAAAAACACTATAAATAGAGCAGCTCACTTTCCTTTAGTGAATGAACACATAAATAATATACACTTTGAAACAAAACAATCATAGTGCAAAAATAAATTATCAAACAGAAGTTGTGAACATTATTTTACACAATGCTATATAAAACCTGAACCATTTGAATAAAAGACTTTGCAGTTCACTGAAATAATGCATTAACCTTATTATTTCTCTTCACATTAAACTGCACAGTTTATCCTTTATCCACTAAAAAATAAACATAAAATAAATTAAAAAAAACCTTAAGATTTTTAAAAGGTTTATGGCAAACAAGATCACTTTTTGTTCTATCACATTTGTTACTAATTTAGCAGTGCAGCGATTGAATACTCGTCTCAGTTCCAAATGGAAACTATTGAAGTATCCATAAACATCCCCTGCTCTTTATAACTCATTCTCTTTGAAATTCAGGCTTGAAACATCCTGACACTCAAATCTGTAAGACATTATTGCAGTTAGATGAAGTTACAGTCTTCAGTCAAGGACTGTGGGAGACTTCCCAGCTCTGCTCCTCACCATCACCGTGATCTTGTACGAGACATGAATGTAAGGACACGTCTGATGCCATTCAAGCGGTCTTTGAGGGATTTCATGGCAAGGAACGGGAGCTGAGCTCTGTTCTCAAGTGGAAGGACAGCCAGGACCCACCAGCACCAGGCTGGCCCATTGGGGTTAGCCTGCAGCCAGGGGGAAAAAAAAAATTAGAAGTCAGGATTCATACAGCTAGTAAGGTCCTGTTTTTGAGGATTTAACTCTGAAAACACAGTTTTTGATAGCAATGTATGAAGTAGATAATTTCATTGCCAGCCTAATGGCTTGTGATTACAGGTTGGCCTGAAACAGATTACAAACAAGTGGCACCTTTCCTAAAAAAAATAGGATGCTAAAGGCGTTTCTATTACTAACAACAATTTATAGGCTGAGCCTTCTGGATTTTTTTAAATCTATTTTTTCCTCATGTTATTACTGACCCAGGTCTTTAGGATTCCTGCCTTCCTTCTTCATACTTTATGACACTACTTCATATTTAGCTCTTGTTGTTATATTCTGTTATTTTAGGACGCCACCATTTGCAGTTCTTTAACAAAAGTAACAAGTTTCCAGTTGCCTGTTTACTCTCAGTCATTTAATTGGGGAAGTAGAGCAGGCAAAAAGGCAGTTCAGTCTCCTGGGATTAATGCAGTGAGAAATAAGTCTCAGAAAGTTATCAACATTAAATATGAGCTTTTTCTTTGCAACTGTGCTACCACTGGTGTGTGGCAACAGAATTTAGAGGCTCAGTTTACATGGGGTAAATGCAGAGTATTCATATTTTCATCTTAAAACACAATGCCTTCCAGCTTATTGGATATCCCTGCTATTTCTGTCTCTAAAAGTTACATAAGCCACTGATTCTGGATACCTGTGGGTCAGGATCCTTAGCTGGCATTGGACCAAAATGACTGAGAATTCGACTTTTGAGTGCTTGCTTGAGGGAGTTAAACCACATATAAGCCTGATCATAGACAGAGTCATGGAGAACAAGTAATGCAGCATACTCTTGTCCTTGCACCTGGAATGAGAAATGAGGGGGGAAGGTTACTGTTAGTTCAGTTTGCATATTGGGGAAAGCATAGCATTTTTAGGATTTTCTGGAGTGGGTAGGGGAAAGGAAAGGAAAAAAAAAAAAACCATGCCAAAAGAGTTCTGGGATAAATACTGAGAGTTCATTTGGTGTTTCCCCTTCTGATGCCCCTCCCCTATCCAAATTCTTTACTTTGCCTGTATTCTAAACCAAAAATAACTATTTGCAGGATTTGCACTTTCTGGATTGTTGCATGAAAAAACCTTTACACAAACATCACACAACAACTGAAAAAAAGATTATGCAGAGCTTTTTAAAAAAAAAAAAAAATCAGTAGCGCCTCAGAGTAGACATTTGATCTTCCCATTACATACCAAAAGCTCTTAAGAATTAATGCAAGCAGTTTTGAAGGTTATGGTGCACCCAGTCCTGCTGCTTCTTACCTGAATGGGGATTTTCTAGCTAGCTTCCACACAAATGGTGTCAGGTTCCCCCTCCACCCTCTTACAAACTGCAGTTATTCTGTCTAGAAGAGTAGTAAGATCTCATCCTGGATTCAACTTAGTCTTGTCCTCTGATAAATAGCTCTAGGAAATACTCTTCAGTACAAGGGCAGTGTGTGTGCATGCTTGTGCTAACTATTATGTTTCCCACCTTAACCATGAGCAGTTATTAAATAAGACAAATTTGCTTTATTAGAAACTTCTACAAAAAAAAGAAAAACATAAAAACATACATGTTTAGAATTTCATATGTAATACAGTTTAAATGAAATATTTCTAAATTTACCTTTTGATCCTCAATGTACTCAATATCTGCTGTATTATATCCATCACGCTGGCTGTGCTGGATCACCTTAAATCTCCTCTTGCCAATGCTGTCTACAACAGAGCGACCATCAGCAAAGAATTCAACATTTCTTATCTCCAGAATGCAGCCATAATCTGCAAACCTATTGAAATCAGAACAAAAGCAAGTAAACAAGTCTTATTCTCTCTCCACCCCGAGTTCCACAAAGCTGCCATACAGCCAGTCCCTACCACAAAGGTATTTACCAATGTCAGCTCATTTCTATTGTTCATAGCACTGACCTGCTGAAGTTCAAATTATTCCGCAATTGTTTGCAAAACTATCAGGAAGATTCAGACTGTCTAATCTGATTAAAGCTAACTGGAGGTTTTGGAATACAGGGAACATCTTATGAAATCGGAAGTTATACGGCTCAGAAGCACACTTTGTCCATAATCCTAATTTGCTCAGTCACTTTGTACAGAAGGACAAGTGCAATTCGGAATATTAGCATTATGGAAGGACTAGGAAATCTATGAAGAAAAAAAATTTTGCACAATTTCAGCAGGTTTTGCTTTGCAGGTGGGTATTTTCTGCAAATCATACTTTTCACAGTGTATACATACCCAGTAGGTTTATAGCATAAAAAGAAGGGAGGAAAGCTAAACAGAGAGTCAGACACTGAAGTCAAATTACCTAAGACTGACTGTAAATGGCTCAATGTAAATGCTCAGCCAGTCCTTATGAAGGTCCTCTTACACCTCTGCAGCCTCCACTATATTCAGAACAGTGATGATATAAACAGATCCCATAATTTAAAGAAATTAAGTCCAAGAACACACCTTACTGCCATTTTGATTTCTTGCGTCAAAACATTCAGCAGATTTGAAAGCAGTAGAAAAATACGCTTTCTTTTCATGTATTACAGGAGGTCTGCAGCTCAATCACATGTTACACACGTTCAGCTATGAGTGTTTCGAGAGGACACACCACCATATTAGTCAGAATCCAAGTGCCCAAGAGAAAAGCTTCTGTTTCCTCAATGTCTTTAACAGGCATGATGAGGAAGAAACCTTCTCTACTGGAAAACTACCACAGATATTACAGCCATGAACCTTTCTGCACCTCTCCACTAGCTCCAGACTAAGTGGGTACCTCACATGGTCCAAGCTCTTCACTTACCCCTTGACAGGGTCGCTGATGCACATCCCAAACTGCTTGGTGCCAGTCTCCATGCACCTCCGGATCATCAGCCGATAACACGGCTCAAAGATGTGCAAAGGACATGGGACTGTAGGATAAGCCATTGTGCACACAAATATGGGAACATTCTTATTTAGGCTGTAAGAAAGAAAGGAAAAATCAGATATGATGTTTTACCAAACTAATGACAGGGTCTAAAACACGTAGTAACAGCTTTTTTAAAATTATGACATCTTTAAATAGAAATTATAACATCTTCAGAATAAAAGTCTTAATGTAGTAGGTAAAAGCTAAAATTATTTTCCCTTTAACTGACTAAATCCTCTAGAAAATTATATACCACTTAATAGCAGACAAATTTTTCACTAAGATTTCTGGATTTGCTAGTGAAAACATTATTGTATCTCTAGTATTGCTTTTATTTATTTTATTTCCCTTAACCCCATTTCTTCCCTATCCAGTATATTCCAAAACCCATCCTGTCGGACTACTTCTACCTATTGTCTCACTCTGTGCCTTTCATAGAGGTCCACTGAAAGCAGACACATTGCTTTGTACTTTGTTTATAAAGCAACCTTCTGGATTTCTTCTACTTCTCTTTAGTGTTCAGCACAGTGATCAGTTTTTATGCTCACTCAAGCATGGTTTCACCTGGACCCTGTTCTCTGAAATCACATGATACAGGGAAAGAAGCACCATCAGCATCTCAGCTCGTGTTCCACAGCAGCAAGAGCCGTTCACAGCTAACAGCAGCAGAATTAGAGATGGGATTTTACATTAATGGATTACATACTTGGAAAGCTCTGCTATTTCCTCTTCATAAATCTTTCTCCTTTCAGTGAGTTCTTCTGGAAGATATCTGGCTATTAGCTCCTCCATAAGCACTGTTTTACAGTATTTCCTCATAGCCAAGCACTGCAGTAAGAACACACACAAGCAGTTAGAGAGAACATCCAGCTCTTCACAGTGTATGGTGCCTGTGCAAAGGGAGTCATCCATTACCCCCATTTACTGATGTCTGTGATTCTATCATCTGTTAAACTTGCCAGTGAAGAGCTGGTCTTTTAACTATTCCCTGTGTTACAGACATTTACTTAGGAAATCTGGAAAGTAAAAATCACCTACAGATTTTTTAAGTACAGGCCTGGTCCTAAGGTTTGAACAGAGACTAGCCATGCTTGGCAACTCACAGAAGCATTTTAAAAGTCACATTCTTCCTGAGTTATGTAATATTTCTTTTGTGTTGGGAAATATCAAGGCTGTCTGAAGGTGAAGTTGTTCCTATCACTTGCACTTGAACTTATGCTGAAAAAATCCAAGGATTACCTCTGAGAGCCCTTCCTTGCACAGGGGACATTTTGGGTTGTGATCCAGGCATCTCTCCAGACATTTGAGACAGAAGGTGTGTCCACAAGGTGTAGTAACAGGTTCATAGAAGAGCCTGGATTGGAAAATCCAAGAGCAAAAAGACAACAATATCGTGTACTAAAGTAAAAGAAAAAAGTTGCTACCAAAAATAGCTGAATTCATTCACTAACTCAACTACTGACTACTACAGGGATAAAGTTGCTTCTTGCTTTTAATTTCTTCAACCAGCTTTTGTATTTATTCAGCTTACAGACTTTTTTATTGCCACCCAACATGAAAGGCAGCCCATGAACTCTGACTTCAGTGAATGTGAGGGACAATATTGTCACGAACTTCCAACAAGTGAGCATTTAATTTTCCTCTGTGTGAGCAATAAACAGAACCAGAAGTTGGACCATCTGACTTCACTAATGAAATTGAGCAATACTTGCACAAGTATTACTGTGGAAATTTTGTGATTACTTGTATGTGTAGAGCTAAGCACAAAATACCTATTTGCAGTAATAGCCCACATCAGTAATTGCAATAAACAGGGACTTGGCAGCTCTGGAATAAATAGTGGAACTCAGAGATCTTCGAGGACTTTTCCAACCTAAACAATTTTATGATTCTATTATTGCCAGCTCTAATGGGTATTCCTCTTTTTTT
>VWZW01003152.1:80648-91797 GCA_013397115.1 Edolisoma coerulescens
GGGGGGGGGAATAGAGTTTTAAACCTTCAAGTGACTACTTTTCTGGAAAATGAGTGACAGGAGGTTCAGGTTTCATCTGGAAGAATATTTAAATAGATAAGGCCAGGTCTTCAAAGTACCTATTCTTTACCCATTTCAAGTACCTCTATGACACTTACTTTCATGTAAAGATTTTTTTCCATATTATGATTATGTGATATTGCAAAGTTATGTTTCCTTGTCAATAAGGACCTTAAGGAGATGTAAACATAGAAGTTTTTTAAAAAAAAGAAAAAATTCAAAACTAGAAACTAAATTGTCGGGAATATATTGTATTTTACAACATACTGTCTAAGCATTTTAAGGTCTTAAATACTAGTCTCATTGTAATTTAAGTGAATTAATAATTTTTCTTTATTACTTCATCAAAACAGTATACTATGTTCTATTAAACATGTGGAAATTACAATACGTAGACCCATGTTTATTAGCATCTTTAACAAGATGAGTGTATTTAAGAATGTAATTGGTTTTTAACAAGACTGCTGTAGAGAGCTCATTAAATGTCATTAGTTTCTAAAAACATTGACATTTAAGCAATGGAACATATGAAATAGTATCTAAAATGCCACACCTATCTTATTGCAACTTGACAGTGTAATTGAAAACACTTGTTAATGAACAAGTTCTTTTCATGAACAGAAACCTCACTTAAACTATGTGAAACACTGAATTCTACCCCAAGTTCCAGTAAGGACTGCATTGCATATGTAATTATTTAGCAGGGACTGACTTCATCTGAAATGTAGCATAAAGACAAGATACTCCTGTTAAGATTCCCAAGTCTGCCCTAGCTCTCACAAAAGCCAGCAGCAGCTTTTCCTAACAACTCTAAGAGGACCTGGACAAGTTCCATGACTTGCAGAAAGAAACACTACACACCAAGATTTCTCATGACATTATTTTGAGCTACTATAACAGCAGAAACTAAATTGCAGCAGAATAATGCTCCTTCTTTTCTCACCAGCACGTTGCTTTGACTACTTTGTATTTTCTGCTTGCTGCTGGAGCAAAGGTAGATCAATAACATTTTGGCCACTCCATCAGACAAACAGGTTAATTACAGCTCCTGCAGTTAATTGTGAACAGGTCAGTAGGTTACTAGGTAATTAGTCCAAAGTAGCTCAGGAACCAAATCTTCAAAACACTTCTAAAGAACATGGCAGAAAATAATTATAATCAGTCTGCAGAAATAACAAGAAAGATCTTACGAGAGCTTTCCTGAGCACAAACCTTCCTTGTGCAGTGATGTTACAAAGATAGCATCTTCCTGAAGGCAAGGCCTGGATTTGTGACTGCAGTTACAAGCACAGCACCTATACCGTCCTCTATACTACAAGGGAATCAGTAATCCTTGGGCTAATTCCTTTACAAATGTACTGTAGTCTGGCTGTTTCTGATTTAATATAGAGGATGAGAAAGTAGGACTAATTAATTTCATTTAAAACATCTGAAAAATGCTTTGTGGAGCAGAATCATTAAACCATCTAAGATTAATTGCATGGCTTTCTGTTAGAGGAAAGTTTCGCTCTTTGCACTATTGTGTTTTGACAGCTGCATAAACTTTTGGAACATATTTCAGCTGTAGACAGCCAGAGGGAGAGGGGGCAGATCTGATTTATTCCAAGCAGAAGCAGATCAGACAATACAGCAGTTGGTCCTAAAAGTTTTCAGTTTGTCTGAAACAAATTGAAGCCCCCTCTTCTGCATACAAACAACAAAATCCAGATTTCTCAAAACACAGGCCTTCAAAAGTAAATCCCTAAAGAGGCTATCTGCTATTTAAGAATTAAAAAATATCATGCAAAACTAACCCAAACATGCATTATAGATAAATCTGGGTAATTAAAAAAAACCAAACAACCTAAGTAACACTCACTGCAGTGAGTGCACACATTCCCAATATTCCTAAGTCGGTAAAAACCCCCCACATAATGTATTTGCCAAAGTTAAAATGTTTTGTACAAAACAAGTAGTAAAATAGATGCAGTTGACAACTCCCACTTGTTTTACTAAGTCATTGCAGTTCCCAAGAATAACTGTTGTTTAACTGGAAGAAGAAATCTTCAAGCAAATGGAGTGACTGCCTCAGTGAAGTGAGGAGCACATCTCTTAAGCAAGAGAGTTAAAACATCCTCTTGTTTACTTGCAAGACCCTCCTATTGCAATAGCAGCAACACAGTACTTCACATGCAAACTCAGAATATTCATTGGATGTGGTCTCTAGGTATTTTGTGCTTTTCGTGACAAACAGCTCTACAGATTTCCAGACGACAAACTGTGGGTTTGTGCACTCTGTCAGTGGTTGGGTGGGTGTCAGTGATGAGAGCAAATCTTTCAGACACCTTCATTAACATGCTTAACCCTCATGTGACTTCATGTGCCCTTTCCAAAGCAATCACTAGCCCAGAGAAGATCAAAGAGTCCCCATTCATCAACAGTGCTCAGGAACCAAAGATCTAGAAATGCATCACTGGAGTAACAGTCCCAGTAAGAGCTAATTTCATGTCACAGGCAAAAATAAGTACCAAGTAAGCTAGAAAATCTCTAGGTCATAGCTGGAAAGCTATAGACATCTGTGAGAAAAGAACACACCTCATACACAGGGAGCAGTCCAAATCTGATGGATCCACAACTTCAAATGGAATATGTTGTCCAGTACTATTTCCCTTAGTATCAACTGTGTCTATCAACAAGAAAAAAAATTATAATGTAATTGAACAGAACTATGCAAGCACAATGCTACCTCATGTATTTACACCAGCACCTGATATTTAAATGTGTCATATATACTCACAACTTACTGAACCATGAAGCATCATTACAGTAATTTCTTTGCAAAGCTTCAAATTCAGCCTTGGCACGAATCAGCACATCTCCCCTTAATTTTGGTCACACTATACCCACTTACAGAGGGTTCAATTTGGCCTTGCATTAGCAATCAATGTCAAAACACTTATTATTAGTGCTGAAAGTCTAAAGTGAGACCAATTCTTCTCTCATAACATTGTAAGTACGTCCCACAGCATGAAAACAAGGCTAGATATCAAGAACAAATAGTTTGTGCTTTTAAACTTTTTAAATTGTTATAGAAAGTGCCAAGACCATGTGCAACATTGATGTTCTTTAAAAGATTCAGAGCTCTGCTGAGAAAAGCACATGACCCAACCTTCTTTGCCCCTTTTTAGACTTTTTTCTCTCCACACACAGGAAAGATTCCACAACATGTGTGCCTTGATTAGGCAAAAGAGAAAATATAAAAGGCAAAGTGTAATTTGGTCCCTCCTTTTTTTCTTACAAAAGAAAAGTGCCCATGGATTGCATGCCATGGAACCTGTCCTGCATGTAATTAAACATACCTTTCTTCATCAGTTTGCAGGGCACCTCAGCATTTTGCATCTCCTCAGAGCAGCACTTCCTTTTCAGGAGGCTGCATTTCTCAGAGATGAGAAAAGTAGACTCTGGCATGGAGGTGAATTTGTTCTCGTCCTCTAGGCAGTCCTTTTTGATCTCTGTAGTTTGTATAGATTTCCTCAAACTACCAGAAGTAGTTACATTTGGTTCCTCTTGAATGGAAAAACCCTTTTTCTGTTCCACATTTACCTGTGTGAAGAGAGGACTGACATTAGACCAATCTTCCAACAACTTGGTAAGGAAAAACCTCAACCTGTCACAAATCCTTAATATTATGGATCACCAGGAAGGACTTTGTAGGCCAAGAAGCAAGAGTTTGAGAATTGCTAATCCTAATTAAAAAAACCCAAACCCCAAAAAGCAAGCAACCAACAGACTCAATTTCCCCTCCCCACCACTGAGTATTTTCAGCCTTCTTGTGTGGCTTTAAAGCTTGAAGATCATGAAAGTAGATTCAGGCAGAAATGTGGCTAGATTGCACGTTAAATATATTGTTATCACTGAACCTATAGGAAAATGCATGTTGTTTATACCATGATGATGGTATCAACCAACAGAACAACCAAAACAATGTCAGTTTATTTTAAGGAAGCAGTAAAAACACACAAAATTTATAACAGAGAAAATGCCCTGAGCTTCTTCTTGCAAGGCAGATTCCTTTCTCAGAGGATAAACCACTCAGGGTTTATCCTGTTATGGCCACAGAACATCCTGTGAGGAGCCACCTGAGAGCTTTGTAATATCAACTCCCCAGATGGACCCAAAAACAGACGCTGTGGATTGTGATCAGGAGCTGTGGTGATGTGTAACATGCAGAAAGATGAGTGAACTGTCCCTTGAATAGCTTTGAGAAAGAGTCATGCAAAAGGGTTTCTTGTCAGAATATCCTAACAGCCTTTCCAGAGGGCAATGTTACTGATTGTTTCTTATCAGTCTCAACAAGGCTGCTCAAAACCCACCACTTTTGTTTGTAAAGACTAGCCAAGTTTTCTCCTAAATATAAAATATATGCAAACCCCATCCCAAAGTTCAGGTTTCAGTGAAGTAGAAGTGATCCCTACAAACCTATCCACGTAAACCTCTACAGCCATTTACAAAACTACAGCTGCAAAACCAAAGTTATGAAGTAGCTAATATATCTTACGTAGCTCTACAATAACTTCTAAATATTGTACAGACTGAGTATAGAATGACTTTGTTACTGGCATCAAGTTGAAGCTCTAGATTTTAGCATTTCACAGCTTTTGAGGGTATCTAAATCCAATCTACAGAGGCCCTTTTCCACTACCAACTACTTGAAAGACCTAAAGACAATTACAGGCGTAGAACCCACTCAATTGTAACATAAAATTTATCAGAAAAATAGAAGACTTCTATTAAAAAAAAAGTCAAATAAGGAGACTTCAGTAAGTCAACACTCTTTTGTATGTTCTGAAACTCAGTAAAAATTTGAGAAAATGTATTCTCCTATCTCCCAGAGGCAAAAAGGAGAGAAGGCTTCCCAATGTGAACACAAAACACACAACAAATTAAGAACCACACATCAGACTTGATCTTTACCTTGAGCAACCTTTGTAGGTTATGGCTGGTGCCTCCAGTTCCCACTGAATTTAGGAGATTCCCCTTTAATCTAGAGTGATGTGACAACAGCTGCAGGATATCGGGTAAGTGTTCCTGAGCATTTCCCGGGATGAGTGAAAACAAACTAAGTAGAAGCTGTGATATAAAACAGAACACTTCACTGCTTAGTTCCTTCCTTGCAACCTCTAAATGAAAAAGCAAGTAAGGGAATAGCTGAAAGAAGCATCCACGATTTTGTTAAAACCATTTAAAGAGCCCTTTAAATTAAGGTAGGAACAAAAAGTGCAAGAGCTAATGCAATACAGGCCAAACAGACAGCAAGAAACATTTTCAGAGTTAAACAAGCCCACAGAGTTATTAACTGTTCTCTGTGATGTGACACACACATGCCTTTGTCCTCTTTGTCCTGCAGTTCAGAGCTCGGCAGAAATTATTAACATCTTTCTTAAATGTTTTTGGATTTTTTGGGATTTTTTTTGCTGCACATCAGCTTTCACTGGAGTTTACTAGTACAGAAAGCACTCATCTCACAGGCTTAATCCAAGATCAGTTGGGTAAACGTGTCTGATATTGTAAACTGTAGCTATTTTTAATTCACTTATGTGAGAATACAAAAAAGGTAGGCAGTAGCAAAATGCTATTTTTTCATTTGCTATAAGAAAATAAGTGAATCTGTTTCAAGTAGCAGCTTGAAGCCCCTTGTATGGCATAGCTTATCAGATGATTATTTAAGGAAAGAAACACAGCTGAATAGAAGATTCACACTTCAAAAACTAATTTCAACATACTGCTGAGGTGATCCTGCTGATGCCTGAGGAAGCCACATGACAGCCAAGATTTCTATTTAAAGCCAAAAAGGATTTCACAGGATCACACTATGTCCAAACTAACGCAGACAGCTAATACAAGCAGAACATCACAACTGCACCCAAAGAATTTGGTACAACATAGAATGTCATTGTTATGCAAACAGCCTTGGAAATGACCCAGTAAAATATTGCATCATGGATGAACTCTGTGTCTGATGAGTGCACGAGTAATTCTTGCAGTCATAAGAAGCCTAGTTTTTCTCAGAACCCCACTGCTCAGAAATTAAATGTCTTGGAAATAGCTATCTGGAGTCAGAATTTAGAAACATATCTGTTTCTGATCTTTTTGCTCTAGCACACAGAAAGTCTCCCAGCACGGACTATGAGCACAAATCATGACACAATGACAATGAAAGACTGCATGGAACCCACTGGGGAAAAAAAAGCAAACAAAACCCTCAAACATCAGTGACAAAAAATCTTCAAAGGAGGCTGAAATCTCAACCATATATAAAATGAGATAGAAATTTGATTTCACTACAACCATTCAGGTTATACTCTCTTACCTTCATGAATAGAGTTTTACTGTAAGAATTCTACTGTGGTTTTAGAAAGCCTTATATGCTACAGCACATGGAAACTCTAATGTTCCCATCCCACCAGTGATTGAGAATGGCATAAATACACTGCCATAAAGGAAAATAAAACTATTATATTTTTATTGCCATAAGTAATCACCACAACACTGAGCTTTTTAGCTATGACAACAACAACAAAAAAGTCAAATGTCAAAATACTGATTTACAGGATATCAGAGGTTTAAGGGGTGGGCAACACAGCAGTATTCACAAAAGCCATATAAGAATTCACACACATTGTAGGCTGCTACTGAAAAAAGCCTCACTGCAGGTTCATTTTTTTTGCTTATTTAGCAACAAGTATTAGCAACCCTAAAGAACTATTTTAAAACTGCTCTTCCTTTGTCAACTGCTTCCTCTTTCACACCTCCTGCACACACTGACACTTGGGCAGCACAACTGGCAGTAGGAAGAAAGCTGCTGCTCCCAAGTGGAGTTTGATGAGTGCTGCGTGTTGTGTTCTGCCAGTCAATGGCCTGATACATCATTCAGTAGCAACTCCCCCTCTTCTGCACTCCATCATTGGTAATAGATTGCTAGGCTAGGAATCAGGTTAGAAATTTGAGAATCACAATAGTCTGTGGGTGGCAATTATTAAGAATTCAGTTTTCCTTCAAATTTACTGCTGCTAATGCTGTAACTGTTTCCACTGAGTGGCTGCTGAATATATTTTCTTGCTACCTTTCTATCTTCAGATCAGCAATACACAACTCAAATGTAAACAACAGTCTGGATTTGTATCTCCATCCAGCTCTCTGCAGTAATGAGAGAGAGGAAAAGAAAAAACCTTTTATTTTGCAAAAGGCCACTGAAAACAATTATGCAGTTCCAGATGATTTAGGGAACTCACCTTTTGCGCCTCAGACTTGGCTGTCTTGTTCCCAGTATCTAGAGCAAGGCAGAATAGAAACTCCCTTAAAGCTTCTTCTGTTTTCCCCAGATTAGCTAATGCTTGTCCTTTCCTTAGGTGACCCTGCAAGGAAACACATCCACAGCTGCAGCTTTTGTCAAGAGAATATACAATAAAACCACAGTGAAAGTACAAAAGATCTTTCTGAAGATGGAAAAGTTAGACAGGAAAAATCACTATAACCATGTCTTACACCTAGACACCACCAGTGTCTGGGTTTCTAAACACAACAGTCCTGAAAACTAAAGCACAAACAGGATATTCTCCAACTCATGCAAGTATGATTCTCACAGCACCTGAGCTAAACTGATCTTGGAAACATCTATTTCCCCTACATCCACCTTCTAAAATAGTAATTTTGTCCTTATAGAATGATATAAGCACAGTGTTCAATTTTTAGAGAGTTCACAAAATTGATATCTGTCCAAGTCAAAGGTAATAGCCTTAGCTTACCCTCCAGGACTAGCACTCACTTCCTTTACCTCAGGAAGCTAAAGAATATCATGGTTAAATGTCTGTAAATCATGGGAGTTCAAGCAATTCCAGGACTTAAAGCCTCCCTCAGATTCCACTGTCTGACCATTCTAACGGTTTCCTCTCAGGGCAGTATCAAGGTTTTAAAAAAGTACATCTGGAGTCAGAACTTACTTTCAACCAGTATGGCTGGAGCCTGCATGCTGTTTCTGCATCATGCAATGCATCTTCACAAGCTTTCAAAGTAGAGTTAATCTGGGACCGGTTGCTATATAGTAAGTGGTCATTTGGAGCTGTAGGAAATAGAAAAAGTGGTTGAGTAAGTAAAAAGAAATTAGTTACATAAGCTTTAGTCCTTAATTTTTACTTTTTTTAAAGACGTGTTGGTGCTTCCAAGTTGCACAAACCCACAAAATATCCAGTTTTTAAATAACTATGTACTAAATTAAATCTGGAAATCTCTTCGGGCAACTCCAGACAAAATGCCAGCTATGTATTATATAACTGCAGAGAATATTGCACAAACAAACGCTGAGACACACAATAAATTACCAGCACTGACTGAAGATCAGATGGTTGGTAGAGACATTTAAGACATTAAGTGATAAATGAGTGTCTTTTCATGCCAGAGCTCAAAACACAGGAAAAGAAGGGACAGCATGAAGAATCAGGTAGCGCTACACTGATCACCGAGTTACACACGCTGTGGCATCGAGACACAGCGTGTGCTGGGGGAAGGCTGGGCACTTTTCTTGGGAACACTTTCATTTAAGTGAAACGCTTCCCTATAATACCTTGCCTTTAACTTCCACTTACTACTTGCAGCGTGCAAGTAATAAGTGAGTCACTTTTCCTCAAACTGCATGAAAACGACCGCATCAAAAGTTCTCCCTGCACAGCCCCGCCGGCGCTTTCCGGCGATGGGGCGGGAGAGCCGGGCCGGGCCGGCCGGGGGTGCGGGACAAGCCCGACGCCTGGACACGCATCCCCGCCGCTGCCTTCGCGCTCGGCTGCGAGCGGCTCCTCCGCGCACGGGGGTGGTCGGCGGGGATCCCCGGCGCCCAGAGCCCTTCCCAGGGCGCGGCGCTCCGCCGCCTCCCGGCTCCGCCAGTTACACAACGGCGCCGGCCGGGGGGAGCCCAGCCGGACCGCAGGCTCCGGCTTACGCAACCGCTGCTCTCCTGACCCAGTTTCACCGCGGGCCGAAGAGCCGCGACCCCTCCCTGGGGTTCCCCTCCGGGGCTGTCCCGACACCCAGCCCAGGACCCGGCCCGGGGAGCGGACGGCGAGCGGCAGCGCGGCCCAGGCACACTCCCGGACACCGGGGTACTTCCGGCCGAGCCCAGGGCTCGGCGGGACGAGAGGCGCCGGAGAGGCCGCCAGCGAGCCCCGGCCGGTGAAAAGTTATCTCCCCTGGCGCGAAGCCGGGAACCAGCACCGGGGAGGGGAAGCCCTTACCTAGGCTGACCGCTTCGTTGTACTTCTGCAGGGCGGCTTGGAGCTTCTTCTCCTTGTAGAGGAGGTTCCCTTCGTGCCGGAGCTGCGAAGCCTTCACTTGGCAGGGGAACCACTTGGTCAGCAGGTTGCTGAGGATGACATTGACCCGCAGGAGCTGCCCGGCCGCCGCGCCGCCCGCCTCCTTGCACAGGACGCAGCGGGACTCGGGCGCCCGGTCCCTCTCCAGGCACTTTTTGCAGAACGTATGTCCGCAAGGCAAGGAAACGGGCTCGAAGAGGAAGCCCTGGCACTTGCGGCACCTGAAGACGTCCCACTCGCGTGGTGCCGCGGGCTGCCCGGCGACAGGCAGCCCCTCTTTGATCCGGACGCTCTGCGCCAGGCACTCCACCAGCTTCTCCAGCTGCTCGGCGCGCAGCTGCTGGTGGCGGGACGCCAGCTGGTACAGCGGTAGTGCCTCGTGCAGCNTGGGCAGCGCCCGCAGGTTGTTACAAAACCAGGCGGTTTTGTAACGCGCCGGCCCCGGCCCGCACCGGGAGGGGCTGCTCCGCTTGGGCCCCGGCCCGCACCGCCCCCCGGAGGGGCTGCCCCGCTTGGGCCCCGGTCCCCACCGCCCCCGGGAGGGCTCCTCCGCCTCCGCGGGCACCCCGTCCCGGTGCCGCTTCCCCCGACGCGGGGGGGGGCGGTTCGAGCCGTGCGGAGGACTGAGGGGCTGGGCTGCGGAGCGCTGCCGTCAGAGCACACGGTGCTCGGAGTTCTGTTTGATCCGCTGCTCTGCACCGGGGCCTCGGTGAGACACGGAATTCGCTCTAGGGTTCGGTGTTTTGGTACCTCCGGTAATGCGAAAGAAACATCGTCTCGAAGTGATTTTGAAAATCGAGAATGCCATTTCCTGCTAGAACTGGAATAGTGAAGCTTTGTAGCTACACAGTTAATCATTCTCTTTAAGGGGATCCACGTAGTAGTGAAGCTATTTTAATGTCAGGTACTCTTGGTTTTAGAACAACTAAGGGAAACATTAGAAGCAAAATGTTGTGTTTATTTAGTTTTGCAGTGTGGCATGTTGCACAGCTCTACCTGTCCGTGCCAGATTCTAGATGAAAAGCACATGCCTTCTGATGTATCTTTGTTTTACTTAAGAGCAGCTCTGTTGACCGTTTCAATCTGCACGTTCCCACCAATTCTTGTTAGATGAGAGAGTTGCACTAGTTGTGTGTCTGTGCTAAATGTAGTCTACGAAGAAAATCACCTGTGTTACTACAGAAAATAAGCCGTTCTTCTAAAAGAAGTTGTGTAATGCTTTTTGTTGCAGCTTTATGCATATTTACAGCTACCAGAAACGTCCACATTATGTATACATACACTTATATTCTAAAAATATAGAGCACTTTTCACAATGTCTTAAAATCCACTGCAGAATTTGAAATTTCTGATGATAGCCTATTGCTGATATAATCAGCCTCCTCACAAACCTCAAGAGAGGGGATGAAGGAATTAATTTCCATTTTCTTACTTACAGAAGTGTCTGGACTCCCCAGCTTAGACTGTGTGAGCTAAGCAGGTGTTAAGGGACAAGCCCTGCCTGTGGAGCTTGAATGGACAGGAGAAAAGATGAAAGAAAGGAGAGGCAACCTGAGTTTTGCAAGACCTTGTTTAGGAAGGATACTTGAGAAAATTCAGATGAACTTAGATTTAAAGAGAAAAAGTAGTTAAAACTGCGTAGAATCTGGATTTTAACTTTTAATGATACACAGTTTGAATTAATAATGAGGGCTAATTCTGTGATGTTTATGTGTCCAAGTGTAGGCAACATGCCTCAGAAAATCAGA